>PVIY010046439.1:0-18475 GCA_004026745.1 Myrmecophaga tridactyla | reverse complement strand
TTTCTCCTTCTGTTCTCCTTCCGGGACACCCACAACACGTATATTCATGCGCTTCATATTGTCTTTCAATTCCCTGAGTCCCTGCTCATATTTTTCCATTTTTTTCCCTATAGTTTCTGTTTCCTTTTGGATTTCAGATGTTCCATTCTGCAGTTCACTAATCCTAACCTCTTTCTCTTGCAATCTACCATTGTAGGTTTCCATTGTTTTTTTTTTTCATCTCTTCTACTTTGCCTTTCATTCCCATAAGTTCTGTGATTTGTTTTTTCAGACTTTCCATTTCTTCTTTTTGTTCATTCCTTGCCTTCTGTATATCCTCCCTCAATTCATTGATTTGGTTTTTGATGAGGTTTTCCATGTCTGTTCATATATTCTGAATTAACTGTTTCAGTATGTCATTTGAATTGTTGGTTTGTTCCTTTGACTGGGCCACATCTTCAATTTTCCTAGTGTGATGTTATTTTTGCTAGTGTCTAGGCATTTAATTACCTTAATTAGTTTATTCTGGAGATTGCTTTCACTTCTTTTGCCTAGGGTTTTCTTGCTGGATTAATTTGTTGTCTATCTGTTCTTTGACATTCAGTTCAGCTTTATCTGGACCTCTAGCTTAAGTTTTGTTTAACAGAGGATAATTTTTCAGTTCTTGTTTCTTGCCCTGCTTGCATGGTGCCTTTTCACCCCCACCCTCAGGAGGGTCTACTTAGATATTATAGACCCCAGCCAGATTTTCCCAGACCAAACTGGCCTCCTATCAGGAGGAAAGAGTCACCTGCATCAATTTTCCCTGAGGGTGAGACCCAGCAGGTTGAAAGACTTTGCTGTGAAGTCTCTGGACTGTTTTTCTTATCCTACCCAGTATGTGGCACTTGTCTACCTGCAGGTCCCACCAGCGTAAGATGATGCGGTACCTTTAACTTTGGCGGACTCTCCCCGCTGGGGGCGTGGTGGAGACCGAGGAGAGGTTGTAGACTGGTTTTAATGGCTTCAAATTACCAAGCCCTGGTGTCTGCATTCCTTGAGGGAGGGATTTGTAGAAGCCTTTGTAGAAACACAGCCACAAAAACCTCTGTTTCCTTCTTTTTTTCCCCCTTTTCCCATCAGCCCTGCCCCCTTGGCGCCGGGGCAAAAATGAGCTACCTCCGCTTTGACCAGGTTCACCTAAGCTGGGGGCCTATTTTTAGTAGTCAGAATTTGTTAATTAATGCCACAATTGGTGTTTGGTTGGACTCAGCCCCTGCTGCTGTTAAAGTCTCTTTCTTTTCCCCTCTGGGAAGCAGCCTGTGGGGGAGGGGAGCCAGCCACCACGGCTTGGGGAGCTCACGATTCTGGGGAGGCTCGCAGCTGGTCCAGCTGGTCCAGACTGGGGTATGTTGTGTGTCCGGTCACTGACGTGGCCCCAGGAGCTGTTCTGTACTGTTTCTGGTTATTTAGTAGTTGTTCTGGAGGACGAACTAAAATGCGCACATTGTTAAGCCGCCATCTTGACCCGGAAGCCAACAGAATGGCTTTTAAAAAGGGGAATTTAATAAGTTCCTAGTTAATAGTTCTAAGGCTGAGAATACGTCCCAATCAAAATAAGTCTATGGAAATGTCCAATCAAAGGTATCAATCCAGGGAAAGATACCTTGGTTCCAGAAGGCCGACGAAGTTGAGGATTTCTCTCTCAATTTAGAAGACACATGGCAAACACAGTCAGAGCTTCTCTCCTGGCTGGAAGAGCACATGGCAAACACAATGTCATCTGCTAGCTTTCTCTCCTGGCTTCTGGTTTCATGAAGTTCCCTGGGAGGTGTTTTCCTTCTTCATCTCCAAAGTTCGCTGGCTCGTGGACTCTCTGCTTCATGGTGCTGCAGCATTCTCTGCTCTCACCAAATCTCTCATTCTCCAAAATGTTTCCTCTTTTATAGGACTTCAGAATCTAATCAAGACCCACCCAAATGGGTGGAGACAGATCTCCCCTAATCCAACTTAACAACCACTCTTGATTGGGTCACATCTCCAGGGAGATGATCTAATTATATACACTATTGAATAGGGATTATTCTGCCTTTATGAAATGTAATTTAGATCAAAACATGGCTTTCCTGGTGGACATACATTATTCCAAACCAGCACACTAGAGATATACAACACCTGATATGAAGAAGCAGGTAAGTGAACTAGAGGACAGGGAAACTGAATGTGAATGTACAAAAAGAATAAGTGATGAAAAAGATGGAAAAATTTTAATTAGATCTCAGGAAAATGATGGGCAACATGAAGCGTACAAATATAAGAATCATTGCATGTCCCAGAAGGAGAGGAGAAGAGTAAAGGGCTACAAAGAGTATTCGAAGAGATAACTGGGGAAAAATTCCCAACCCTTATAAAAGACATAAATATGCAAATAAAAGGAAACCAAAGAATTCCAAATAGAATAAATTCAAATAGATCCACTCCAAGATATATACTAATTAGGTTGTCAAATGCTGAAGAGAAGAAGAAAGTCCTGAAAGCAGCAAGAGAAAAGCAATACACCACATACAAGGAAACCACATAAGACTAAGTAATGACTATTAAATGGTGACAATGGAGATAAGAAGGCAGTGGAATGACATATTTAAGACTCTGAAAAAGAAAAATTGTCAGTCAAGAATTCTTTATCTAGCAAAGTTGTCCTTTTAAAGTGAGAGAGAGAGATTAAAATCTTCAGAAATGCTGAGCGATCTTGTTAGTAACAGACCTGCCCTGCAAGAAATACTAAAGGGAGTTCTGTGGGCTGAGAAAAAAATCTAACCAAAAAAAAAAAAACAAAAAACAGGAGAAAGGGTTGATGAAAGGCATAGAATTGAAGAGTATTAGCAAGGGTAACTTAAAGGACCTAAAGAAAGAGAAAGAGAAAAAACAGATCTGACAAATAAAAACCAAAGGATAACATGGCTCGTTCAAATACTACCTTTACAGTAATAACTTTGAATGTGAATGGATTAAAATCTGCAGATTGGCAGAATGGATTAAAAAGTATGATCCAAAGTGTAATTCATAAAGTATCAGAGGCAGAGACAGTTCAAATAGAGTCGAGACGCTACTCTGGAGGTTGCTCTTATGCAAGCTTCAGGCAGACTTTGCTACCTGTCTTAACCTGCCACTCCCAAATCAGGACCATTCCAGCCAATCCTATAGAACAGCCAGAGCAATATATAAGATTCCACAAGGGTTCCAGGCACTAGAAACCTACAACCTCCAGATGGGTCCCTGGTCCAGATAAGTCCTGAAACCTAGTCCAGCCTCTCCAGAACATCAGATAGTTCCACCTCCCTACCCCATATTAGTGACATCAGATGTCACTTCCACTACAAAAAATTAGAACTGCCATAGCCCAAACAACCCCAAAAAGAGATATGGAAAGATCAAAGGTGATGGTGGACTTATACATAGAAGATAGGACTTAACAAATGAATATGAATGCTGAATCATTAAATTGGTATCTCTTGTAATCTCCAGTATTTTAGAGCAGCTAGAAGTAAAAACCTAAAATTGTGAAATTGTAACCCATGTCAAACTCTGAAATACGTTCTACAACTAATTGTGGTGCTGTGTTCTGAAATTTATAGCTTTTTTGTATATATGCTATCGTTCACAAAACAGGAAGGAAAAAAAGTCGACTGTGATGATAAAAAAAGTATCTAAGCCCTATAGCCTCCTATATTCTGGAGCAGCTAGAAGGAAAAATACGAGAGAATTGTATGGTAGCCCATGACAAACTTTGGGATCTATCTCATAACCACTTTTTGAAGAGTGCTTTGCAAACTATTGCTTTTTTATTTCTGTGCTTTGTATATATGTTATACTATACAATAAAAAAAGTTAAAAAAAAAAAGGTATGATCCATCAGAGAGACTCATTTTAGACCCACGGATACAAATAGATTGAAAGTGAAAGGATGGAAAAAATACCACAAAACTATAATGAAAGAATGCAGGGGTAGTTGTACCTGCTAATATCTATTTTGTCTGATACTAGTACAGCTAGTATTAGTAACTGATACAGCTAGTATCAGACAAAATAGACCTTAAATGCAAAGATGTCATAAAAGACAAGGAAGGACACTATATATTAATAAAAGGGACAATTCACCAAGAAGAAATAATCATAGATGTTTATGCACCCAATCAAGGAGTTCCAAAGTACATGAGGCAAAACTGAAGGGAGCAATAGAAGTTTCTATAGTAATAGTGGGAGACTTCAATCCAACACTCTCTGCTATAGAAAGAACAACCAGTTAGAAGATGAATATGAATTAGGACTAACAGACATATATAGATCATTCCATCCCAAAACACCAGGATGATATTCTTCTCTAGTGTTCATGGAACATTTTTTCAGGATAGATTATATGCTGGGGCACAAAACATGTCTCAATAAAGTTTAAAAGATGGAAATTATTCAAAGCACTTTTTCTAGCCATAATGGAATGAAATCAATAACCACCAAAGAAACAAAACTTTCACCAAAATATGGAGGTTACACAAAACATTCTTAAACAATCAGTGGGACAAAGAAGAAATTGCAAGAGAAACTGGTAAATATCTGGAGACAAATGAAAACAAGAATTCAACATATCAAAACCTACGGGATGCAGTGAAACCGGTACTGAGAGGGAAATTTATAGTTCTAAACACTATAAAAACCAAAGACCTAACTGAACAACTGAAGAAGTTAGAGAAAGAATAGCAAACTAACCTTAAAGCAAGTAGAAGAAAAGAAATAACAAAGATCAAAGCAGAAATAAACTGGAGACCAAAACAAATAAATAAATAAAATACTAGAGAGAATCAATAAAACCAAAAGTTGGTTTTTCAGAAGATCAACAAGATTGACAAGTCCTTACCTAGACTGACAAAGTCAAAAAGAGAGAAGATGCAAATAAACAAAACCAGACATGAGAGAGGGATCATCACTATGGATCCTGATGAAATAAAAAAGCATAAGACACTAAGAACAACTATATGCCAACAAACTAGACAACTTAGAGGAATGGGACGATTTTCTAAAAACACTTAATCTATACTGACTCAAGAAGAAATAGAAGACCTCAATAAACCAATCACAAGTAAAGAGATTCAATTAGTTATCAAAAACTTTCCTATAAAGAAAAACCCAGGGCCAGAGGGCTTCACAAGGGAATTTTATCAAACCTTTCAAAAAGAACCAACACCATTCCTGCTCAAATTCTTTCAAAAAACTAGAAAAAATCAGTAATGTCTCTATACACATGTAATGAGATGTGGAGTCAATTAAGAATAAAATTCCATTCAAGATAGCAACTAAAAGAATCAAGTAGGGTTGGCCACAGTGGCTCAACAGGCAAGAATGCTTGCCTACCATGCCAGAGGACCCGGGTTCGATTCCCGGTGCCTGCCCATGTAAAAAAAAAAAAAAAAAAAAATCAAGTATCTAGGCTTAAACTTAACCAAGGATGTAAAGGACCTCTACATGGAAAATAACAAAGCTTTGCTAAAAGAAATCAAGAACATCTAAATAAGCTGGAAGAAATTTTGTGTTCATGGATAGGAAGACTAAATGTTGTTAAGATGTCAATTCTAAAACCAAACTGATCTACAGATTCAATGCAATACCAGTAAAAATTCCAACATACTCTGCAGACTTAGAAAAGCTAGTTGCCAAATGTGTTTAGAAGGGAAAGTGGTCCTAAATTGCTAAAAATATCCTAAAAAAAAAGAGTGAAGTGGGAGGACTCACATTTCCTGACTTTAATGTTTATTATAAAGCCACAGCAGTCAAAACAGCATGGTACTGGCACAAAGATAGGCATATCAATCAACGGAATTGAATTGAGAGTTTGGAAATAGACTCCTAGATCTATGGTCTACTGATTTTCGACAAGGCCCCAAATCCAGTGACTTGGGACAGAACAGTCTCTTCAATAAACGGGCTGGGGAAACTGGAAATCCATAGCTAAAGGAATGAAATAGGACCCTACCTCATACACTATACAAAAATTAACTCAAAGTGGATCAAAGACCTAAATATAAGAGCCAGTACCATAAAACTCCTAGGGGAAAATGTCCGAGCTTTAAATGTTATTTCTAAATTCTGAAAAGCTGTACTCTATTTCACTGGAACTTTGGGTACTTTTGTTACACCTAAGACTCAGCGTTAAAGTTCTACAGCATTACTCCATACAGTAACTGTTAAAGAAGTTGAAAGAGATCAGACTTCAATTAGAGATAAAAACAAAGGAGATCTGCTTGAGACTCAAGTAAATCAGAATACAGAGTAAAGGATGATACTGTATGTAATCCAAAACTTCAACTTTGTCTGAGACCAAAGGAAGAGATGTTTAATTTGTCTAAAACTTAAATTTTCTGTAGCACACATTCTAACTTAACCTGTCTAGTCAGTTTATTTAAACAAAAATCTAAATTGTTTAGATCGAGCCTAGAATAAGGAATGAGAGCTTATCATTCTCCATAACTTAATGTAATACTGAGATACATTCCAGAGTATGTTGGATAGATAATTCAAAAATTCTGACAAAGTCCCTTGAAGGATTAGAGAAAAAATATTGAAATATTACACTTTCCCACCTGGGAAATCCCTGATACCCTCTCAAGCATTAGGGACTCCCAAGTTAATGCGTCAAGCCCTTGATCTTGAGGCTTGCTCTTATGAAACTTATTTTTGTAGCAGAGAGGCTAAGCCTACCTATAATTATGCCTAAGAGTTACTTCTAGAGTACCTCTTTTGTTGCTCAGATATGTCTTCTCTCGATAAGCTCAATTTCGCAAGTTAACTCATTACCACCACCACCACCCCCGTGTGGGACATGATTTTCAAGGGTGTAATCACCCTGGCAATGTGGAACATGACTCCCAGGGAGCCTGGCCCTGGCATCTTGTGATCGACAATGCCTTCCTGACCAAAAGGAAGAAAAGAAATGTAACAAAATAAGGTGTCATGGTCAGGTTCATGTGTCAACTTGGCCAGGTGGTGGTGCCCAGTTGCTGGTCGGGCAAACGCTAGCCTGTCTGTTGCTATGAGGACATTTCATGGACTTAAATCATGACCACACTGGTGGCATTCACAGTTGATAGCACTTGTAATCAGCTAAGGGGAGTGTCTCCTGCAGTGAGTCATGCTTAATCTAATCACCAATAGGCTCTTAAGGAGGATTCAGAAGCGACAATTACTCTTCCTGCTTCAGCCAGCCAGCTTCTCCTGAGAGTTCACTGAGGATCTTCATTGGAAGTGCCAGCTTGTGGCCTGTCCTACAGATCTTGGACTCTTATGGTTGCCAAGCCAACCTCTCCTGAGAGCTTGCTGAGGACATTCACTGGAGCTGCCAGCTCGTGGTCTGCTCTACAGACCTTGGGTTCTACATCCCCATGGTTACATGAGACACTTTTATAAATTTTATATTTATAGATATTTCCTGCTGATTCTGTTTCTCTAGAGAACCCTAGTTAACACATGAGGTATCAGTGGCTAAGAAATTTTAAATAGAGTTGCAAGGCTATTCTGGAGATTACTCTTATGCAGGCTTCAGACAGACAATACAAATTGCCATGGTATGCCAATCTCAAACCAAAAGTATTCCCGAAAACCTTAAAGAATACCCAGGATTTTATCTGTGGCTTTATAAAAGTTTCATTTACTAAGTTTGTTTTTCAGAAATGTGAAATCTCCAGATTGTTCCCATGCCAGATAAGCACTGAAATCCAGAGGCACCAGTCTCTCCAAGAATATCAACTAGTTGCATCCACCTACCTCATAATGTTGACACATCTTTTAAACATGAAGAAGTTAGAATGGTCATTGCCCAAATATCCATGAAAAGTGGGAGTAGGACCAAATGAGAGGAAGGAGTTGTAAAGAACAAAGAAGGTTATAATAGAGAAGATAGGATTTAATAAATGATTGTGAATACCAGATCACTATATTGATATTTCTTGTTAGTCCCTTTTGTATTAGAACTGCTAGAAGGAAATACCTGAAATTGTGGCACTGTAACCAATACTATGCTTTGAAATTTGCTCTATAACTACTTGTAAAACTGTACTTTGAAATTTATCACTTTTCAGCATGTTATATCTCACACAAAAAAACTTTAAAAAGAAAAGTAAAAAAAGAAGTGGTTAGATATTACATCACTGGAAAAGAAACAAAGTAAAAGTAAAATCTCATTTTTTTTCTCCTCCACATCTCACACATGCTATCCAGCAGAAATTGGAGGCTTTTCAATGCTTTGAGGGCTGGGGTCCAATTCCTCAAAAGCATCCAAAAATACTGTGCTAGTTTGAAAGTGTTATGTACCCCAAAAAAGCTACATCCTTTAATCCTCATTCAGTATCACAGGGTTTTCCTTTTGGCTGCTCCAAGATACTGGAGACTAAAAGAGAAATTAATATAATGATTCAGCAGTCATATTCATTTGTTAAATTCTATCTTCTCTATTATAACATTCTCCTTTGCTCTTTCTCCCAATCTTTAGGGATATTTGAGCAATGGCCAAAATTGTAGAACCGTAATCCATATCAAACTCTGAAATCTGTTCTATAAGTAATTGTTACAGGGTGTTTTGAAATTTATTGCTTTTAGGTGTTCTAAAAGGAATCTCAGATGCAGACATTTGGAGAGCAGTTGTTTCAGAGCTGACAGGGACACAGATGTTTGAAGATGGTTGGCGTGCTGGCAGAGAAAGCAGATGCTTAGACATAAGTAGAGCCCATCCAATGTCACCATGGGCCTTCCCATGAGATGCTAAGCAAGTCAGAACCCAGAGCTGTGTCCTGAAGGAGCTAAGTGAAGGCCCATAGATGCTTAGACAAGAAACCACTGGCATCAGAAGCTGGAAGCAACGGATCTAGGAACAAGGACAAGCAGACACCAGCCACATGCCTTCCTAGCCGAGAGAGGCGTTCTAGACAGCACCAGCTTTACTTGAGTGAAGGTAACCTCTTTTTTGGTGCCTTAATTTGGACATTTTCACAGTCTTAGAACTGTAAATCTGTAACATAATAAATTCCCTTCTTAAAAGCTGTTCCATTTCTGGGACATTGCACTTCAGTCGCTTTAGCAAACTTATACAAGTACCTGTCAGATACTGGATACAAAACTTCATCTAGCTCCACAATCTTCTACAGTTAAATCCATTTTTTATCAAATGTAATTGACAATTAAAAAAAAAACTATCCTTACTTTATAATTTCTGCTTTCATTACTAGTTTCATTTTCTACCCCTTTCCTATACTGTTAATATTCATTATTATTTTTATTTGCTTTCTGAAGGGTAAATGTGCTTTTATAGAGCTAGCTTGAAAACTAACCAAAAAGTCTGATGTTGAATTGTTGACCAAAGTCTACAAACATCCCCTTCCAACCCAGCTTCAATAGACATATAGCTTGCCATCCAGACCTTTACCCTGAAACCCAGAACCTCCCCTGTCTCCACTAACTAAAGGGTTAACACACGACAGAGCAGGATGCCCATTCAGACTGGTAAGTGCTAATAACAATCATTAAATACTCTGAATATGGTATCTGTACTACTAAATATAGGTTGCCTTTATGAGAAGACTCTAGGTGGGACTTGAAATGAATTTAAAAAGAAACATTTGTAAAATGAAGACTAAGTATCCTTTCCTAGCCCTCTTCTAGTTTAAGCTATACTTTCATTTTGTACTAGCCATCCTAAATCTAAAGCAGGGCTTCTAAATCTCACCTCTATTAACACTTTGAGCTGGATAATTCTATGGGGGGGGGATATTAAATTTGCCCACCTGGGGAATTCCTGATATTCTCACAAGCATTGGGGACTACCTTGAATAGCCCTGTGCACTGTAGGATGTTTAGCAGCAACCTCTACAAACTAGATGCCAGTAGCGCGCACATACCCAGTTATAACAGCCCAAAACCTCTCCTTGTGTTGTCAAATATCCCCAAGGAGGAAAAATCACCACTGGATGAAGATCACTGATGTAATACCTTTCCTCTCACCTCCCTACAGTACACCAGGTGTGATTGGATTTCCTGCTCTGCTACAGATTTTCTCAGATGAAGACACAATCTCCAACATTTCATAACTCCAATCTAGCCCAAAATAACTCCTCTCTATTCCTGGATGTATATTCACCTCTTTGCATTTATATTTTTCCTATGTCCCAACTTTTAAAAATAGCTAGGTCCATATATTTATGCTTTAACACCTTACATGTCTACTACACAGAAGGAAATCACACCTTTCTCAGGCAAGTAAAGTATGTGATATATTTAAAACTTGAAATGAAAAAAAAAATCAATCAAAACATGCCTAACAGAAAAAATTGAGAAAATTTCAATTAAAATCTTTTTAAAGGCAAGACAAATTTAAATCTATTTTGAAGCTCTTAATTCCTTAAATAAAAGTCTCTTCAAGCCAAGCATTCAGGAAAAACTTCAAGACACTGAAATTCCCATATTAAAGTTTAAAATGAAAGAAACAATTCAGTTCTAAATATCCAAGAGCTACAGTGTTAACTTCAGGACTTTTGAGACAGTATTATTTCTTTAGTAAAATGTGGCTTAAAAAAAAGATGGTCCTTGAATAGGGACTGAGTGAGATCTTATTGTTTTGTGCAGCTCAGTGTGATGACCCAGTACATCCCCAAGTAATCTGGGCAGAAAATTAAAAAGTATTGCCAAAGTCCCCCTGAGGGACTGGGGAAAAATGTGGAAATATTAAACTTGCCCACCTGGGAAATTCCTGATATTCTCGCAAGCAGCGGGGACTACCTTTACTAGGCCAAGCCTTGACTTAGGGCTTGTCCTTATGACACTTGCTCCTGCAAAGCAGCAGCTAAGGTACTTATAATTATGCCCAAGAGTCACCCCCAGAGAACCCCTTTTGTTGCTCAGATGTGGCCTCTCTCTCTAAGCCACCTCTACAGGTAAACTCACTGCCCTTTCCCCTACAAGGGACATGCTCTCCCCCACTGGAAACTACCCAGAACTGTAAATCTCCCTGGCAACACCGGACATAAGCCCGGGAGATGAGCCTGGCTTTGGTATCATGGGATTGAGATAGTCTTCTTGACCAAAAGGAGGAGGAGAAATGAAACAAAACAAACTTTCACTGGCTGAGAGATTTAAAGCAGAGTTGCGAGACCATTCTGGAGATTATTCTTATGGATTATATAGATATCCTTTTTAGCTTTTTGGCTATAAGAATAGCTAGAAACTCAGAAATGGACAGCACAATATTACCTAAATGTAATGCAATTATGTTAAAACACTGCATGATGCTGAATGTGAGAATGAGAGAGGGAGGAGGGCTGGGGGCACAAATGAAATCAGAAAGAAAGATAGACGACAAAGATTGAGATGGTATAATCTAGGGTTGTCTAGAGTGTATAATGACAGTGACTAAATGTACAAATTTAAAAAATGTTTTTGCATGAGGAAGAACAAAGGAATGTCATTACTGCAGGGTGCTGAAAATAGATGGTAATTAATATTTTAAAATTTCAACTTATGTGTGAGACTAAGGCAAAAAATGTTTATTTGTTATAAAATTTATATTTTGACTAGTGCATTTCCTAATATAACTTATGTAGATAGCTTAGTTGAATAACATAAGTACATGGAACCTTGGATAAGATACGAGATTTTGTTGGTTTGTCCAGCTAGATGCCCCAATGAATCCCAGAGTGATTTGGTCAGTGAGTGGAAAAGCATATGCAAAGTCCCCTTTGGGGAATGGTGAGAACAGGGGAAAACTCAACTTCCCCAAGTTGAATTCTTGATATTCTCACAAGCAGTGTGGGCAACCAAAGCTATAGGCTGAGCCCCCAGCCTTGGAGTTTGTTCATATGAAACTTAACCCCACAGGGGATAGGTCAAGCCTACTTAAAATTAGGCCTAAGGGTCACCCCCAAGAGAACCTCTTTTGTTGCTCAGATGTGGCCTCTCTCTCCAGCCAACACAGCAAGCAAACTCACCACCCTTCCCCTGTCTACGTGGGACATGACTCCCAGGGGTGTTGATCTTCCTGGCAACGTAGGACAGAAATCCCAGAATGAGCTGAGATTTAGCATCAAGGGATTGAGAAAACCTTCTCCACCAAAAGGGGGAAGAGGGAAATGAGACAAAGTGTCAATGGCTGAGAGATTCCAAACAGAGTCGAGAGGTTATCCAGGAGATTATTCTTATGCATTAAGTAGATATCACCTTGTTGTTCAAGATGTAGCGGAGAGGCTGGAGGGAACTGCCTGAAAATGTAGAGCTTTGTTCCAGTAGCCAAGTTTCTTGATGAGGATTGAACAATGATATAACTTTCACACTGTGACTCTGTGAATGTGAAAACCTTGTATCTGATGCTCCTTTTATCTACCATATCAACAGAAGAGTAGAACATATGGAATAAAAATAAATAATAGGGGGAACAAATGCTAAAATAAATTTAGTTTGAAATGCTAGTGGTAAATGAAAGTGAGGGGTAAGGGGTATGGTATGTATAACGTTTTTTTCTCTATTATCGTTTTCTTTTTCTGTTGTCTTTTTATTTCTTTTTCTAAATCGATGCAAATGTTCTAAGAAATGATGAATATGCAACTATGTGATGATATTAAGAATTACTGATTATGTAGAATGGAATGATATCTTATTGTTTTGTTTGTTAATTTTTTTAATTAATAAAAAAAGAAATGTATCAAAACAACACTAATGATAATAGGGATAAGGCACATGAGATGTTTTGGGTTTTTTTTTTCATGGATTAATGAAAATGTTCTAAACTCGACAGTGGTGATGAATGACACACAACACACAAATACTGTAAACCACTGTGTACTTTACACGGATCATATGGTATGTGAATATATCTCAACAAAATGGTGAAATAAATAAATAAATAACAGAAATTAGGAAGAAAGGCACAATAATAGGGGTTAAAAATACACTGGAGGCAGGCAGGCCACAGTGGCTCAGCAGGCAGAGTTCTCGCCAGCCATGCCGGAGACCTGGGTTCGACTGCTGGTGCCTGTCCAAGCAAAAAAAAAAAAACAGTGGAGATGTTGCTCAGATGTGGCCTCTCTCTCTCTAAGAGCAACTCTGCAAGTGATATCATTGCCCTCCCCACTACGTGAGATATGACATCTAGGGGTGAAAGACTCTCTGGAGACATTGGAGATGACTCCCAGGGATGAATCTAGACTTGGCACTGTGGGATCAACAATTAAATCCTGATCAAAAGGGAGAAAAGAAGTGTAATTAATAAAGTGTCAGTGGCAGAGAGAGTTCAAAAAGAGTCGAGAGGCTACTCTGGAGGTTGTTCTTATGTAAGCTTCAGGTAGACCTTGCTACCTATCATAACCTGCCAACCCCCAACCAGGACCATTTCAGCCAGTCCTAAAGAACACCCACGGCAATATATGATTCCACAAGGGTTCCAGGTGCTAGAAACCTACAACCTCCAGATGGGTCCCTGGTCCAGATAAGTCCTGAAACCTAGCCTCTCCAGAACATCAGATAGTTCCACCTCCCTACCCCATATTAGTGACATCAGATGTCACTTTCACTAGCAAAAAATTAGAACTGCCATAGCCCAAACAACCCCAAAGAGAGATATGGAAAGATCAAAGGTGATGGTGGACTTATACATAGAAGATAGGACTTAACAAATGAATATGAATGCTGAATCATTAAATTGATATCTCTTGTAATCTCCAGTATTTTAGAGCAGCTAGAAGTAAAAACCTAAAATTGTGAAATTGTAACCCATGTCAAACTCTGAAATATGTTCTACAACTAACTGTGGTGCTGTGTTCTGAAATTTATAGCTTTTTTGTATATATGTTATTGTTCACAAAAAAAGAAGGAAAAAAAAGTCGATTGTGATAATGAAAAAATATTTAAGCCCTCTGGCCTCCTATATTCTGGAGCAGCTAGAAGGAAATATATGAGAGGATTGTATGGTAACCCATGACAAACACTGGGATCTGTCCTGTAACTAATGTTGAAGAGTGCTTTGAAAACTATTGCTTTTTTACTTCTTTGTTTTGTATACATGCTATACTATACAATAAAAAAAAGTTAAAGAAAAAATACACTGGAGCCATACAACAGCAGGTTAAAAGAGGAAGAAGAAAAAAATCAGTGTACTGGAAGACAGGACAATCAAAATCATACAGCCAGAAGAACAGTTAGAGAAAAGAGAAGAAAGAATTGAACAACAGCATGATGCATACAACATACACATCATGGGTGTCCCAGAAGGAGACAAGAAAGGAAAAGGGACAGAAAGAATATCTGAGGAAATAATGGCCGAAAATTTCCCAACTTTTATGAAAGACATAAATTTGTGCCTAAGAAGTGTAATATATTCCAAACAGAATAAACCCCAATAGACCTACTCTGAGACACATACTAATCAGAATGTCAAAATTCTGAAAGCTGCAAGAGAAAAGCAATGCATCACATACAAGAGAGCCCCCGTAAGACTAGTGCCAATTTCTCACCAGAAACCATGGAGGAGAGAAGGCAGTGGTATAACATATTTAAAGTACTGAAAGACAAAAACTGTCAGCCAAAAATTCTTTATCTGGCAAGAGTATCCTTTAAAAATGAGGGACATTTTAAAATATTCACAGATACAGAGAAGCTGAGAGTTCATTAACAAGAGACCAGCCCTAGAAGAACTACTAAAGGTAGTTCTACTGGCTGAAAAAAAAAAAAAGACAGGAGAGAGAGTTTCAAGTTTTCAAGATTCTCAAATTTCCAAGGAAGAAGTAAAATTTTCACTATATTACCTGGCAATCCTGCTACTAGGTATGTAATATAAAAAAGAAATAGATTCTAGATTCAGCATCTTGGTAGATACTCATTTTGTGAAAATTACATTTTGCTAAGTCTGTATCACCATAATGACATACTTTGTAGGAGAAAACAGAAGGCAAAACAAAGTAGAGCATTTTCTTTAATGCTATAATTACAAATGACAACTACTTGTAGTTTTTAGCTATAATAAGCTTAGAAAGTAGCTTATTACAAATATAAAAAAATCAAAAGAACCATATTTGAAAGTCACTGTTGGGGACTGAATCATGTTCCTCAGAAAAGGTATGTTCAGGTCCCACGCCTTGGTCCTGTGGGTGTGAACCCATTTGTAAAGAAGATCTTTAAAGATTTTATAGTTAAGGTGTGACCAAACTGAATGAGGGTGGGCCTTAGTCCAATATGGCTGAAGTCTTTATAAGTAAAAGAAATTGGACACAGAAGTTGAAAAGCCATGGGAAGAGTGAGGACCAGAAGTCAAAGAAACTCAGAGAAAAGGGAGGACTTCACGTTGTGTGTTGCCATGTGACAAAAATACTAATGACCAAAGATCACTGCCAGTCTGCCCCAGAATGCTACAGTCTTCTGGAAGAAAGCATTGCCTTGATGACACCCCTGATTTTAGACTCCACCTAGTCTCAAAACCTTGAGCCAAGAAATTCCCATTGTTTAAGCTAACCTATTGTATGTATTTGTTTTAGCAGGTGGGAAACTGAAACAGTTACTAGAATAAAATGTTTTAGCTAGAAACATTTTATACTTTTCCTCAAACAGGAATTGCCAAAAATAAATTCATTACACAGAACTATCAATATCTACCAATAATTAACTAAGCCACCTTGGATTAGTGATTTCATTAATTTGATTAATTAATCCCCATGGGGGGAAGAAAGGATCGGATGATCTGTAAAGTCCATTTAAACACTAACATTCTTTGATTAGTAGATATTTTCTTAATCTCAACCAAATGAGTGAGGATCTGAAGACAGACAAACATGAAAAAAACTATATTTATGTATGCATAAGGAAAGAAACCAAATGATTTAGCCACTAGCCATGGCTAAATATTATAGAGAAACTTTAAATATGAAAGATGGTAAGAGGTCACTGGTTCCCAACTATTAATTTCATCTACCCCTCCCCTGCCCCCAATTCACTCTGTCACACTATCTTGATGTATACCACATCTGTTATTTCTTCATTTGTCATTTTCCCCGCTTGGCTTATCTTCCACTCTAATGTTAGATTCCAACCAAACAGAGGGCAATTTTTTATACCAATCCCTTACATTTTCTCCTTAATACTACTATTATTAAAATCCAAAACTCAGCACCTTAAAATGAGACTGATTTGTTATTAGATCTGCAAGAAAAGATATTTACTAAACTTCTAGTGGCTATATGGACAGTTTGTCACCTACCCTGGTAATTATACTTAATATTTTTTAATGAATTAAGATATCTACCCTTAATGAAAAGCTATAAAAGAAACAAAACAATAATTTACATATAAAAAACAAAAGGTTGGCATAAAGTATCAATGTATTATGGAAACTGGCAAATAAGAAAGCCCTCAAACTTTTTTCTAAAATATGCTTATCAATCGTATTTACAGATGAAATTTATAAGATTATATGATTAAGTGAGTAACTTCTGTATAGCCAATGATCACATTGATGTGTTAGCTAAATATGATGGAACCTACTTAATACATAAATCTAGAACAAAAATGTATGCCTAACTATAGACATCTTACTAGCTAAAAGAAAAGACATAAACTATGACTGCAGACAGAGATGCAAGTTAAATTAATTCAGAAAGAGTAAAAAGAGTATGCATTCTAGAGAAAGAGACCTAGATTCAGGCACAGTTTATTGTTCTGCACTGAAAAAAGTTTTAGTTCATCTACAAAATGAAGAAGTTACCTTCTTAGTTGCTGTGTGGATTAAATTAATCAAATGAGATGTTAGAGATAGAGGCATCTAATAGTAACTGACAAACTTTAGATACTGAACAAATCATTGGTCTCTATTCTCATCTGAATGTCAACTTTACAACATCCCTCATACTCCTGCACAAAAATTCTTTCTGAAATGTAGATCTGATGATAATATTTAAAATTGTTTGACGTATTCCCCAAATAAATGGAGCAATTTTGTTTGTTTGGTAGAGAAAAGAACACTGAAAACAGTGGACTGAAGCAAAAGAGGGATTGAGCTTTCTACAAAAGTATGATGTAAGACATCTGAACATATGTAAGAAAGCAAATGTATTAATACGTTAACAATCGGTGAATTCAGGTGAAGGATACATTGAGTTTATTGTGTTATTTTTTCCAACTTTTCCCTATTTCAAATATTTTACAATTAAAAATTGAAGGAAAAAAATTGGAGGGGGGAGTGAATGGGAGATGAGATGGTGACATAAGAATGGACAACTCTTGAGAATTTCTGCTGTAAAATGGAGCAGAAAAAAAGGAGTAATCATTGAGGTGGGGAAGCTGGTGGAGCATGGGAATTTATCATGAAAAACTTATGCTATTTCTAGAAAGTGAACTACATAGTTCATTTTGTCTTTCTAAATGCAAGCATTTAAAATATTTTCTTAAGCCAGAATATCACCAGAGCAATATAGTTCAACTCACAGCTTATGATAATACAGAAGTAAAAAGAAACAATAATTCATTAACACTTAGAAAAACAAAGGCAGATTCATATCTCATTCCCTATGCCAAAATAAATTCTAAATGGATCAAAAATTTAAATGTTTAAAAAATAATAAATCACCTTGTTGTTCAAGATGTAGCAGAGAGGCTGGAGGGAACTGCCTGAAAATGTAGAGCTGTGATCCAGTAGCCATGTTTCTTGATGATGATTGAACAATGATACAGCTTTCACAATGAGACTCTGTGAATGTGAAAACCTTGTGTCTGATGCTCCTTTTAGTTACCATATCAACAGAAGAGTAAAACATACGGAATAAAAATAAATAATAGGGGGAACAAATGTTAAAATAAATTTAGTTTGAAATGCTAGTGATAAATGAAAGCAAGGGGTAAGGAGTATGGTAGGTATAATCTTTTTTTCTCTATTATCGTTTTATTTCTTTTTCTGATGTCTTTTTATTTCTTTTTCTAAATCGATGCAAATGTTCTAAGAAATGAATATGCAACTATGTGATAACATTAAGAATTACTGATTGTATATGTAGAATGGAATGATATCTTAATGTTCTTTTGTTAAGTTTTTTAATTAATAAAGTTTATTAAAAAAAATAATAATAATAATAAAAATTTTTGATGTGTGGGCCACAGTGGCTCAGCAGGCAGAGTTCTCGCCTGCCATGCTGGAGACCTAGGTTCAATTCTGGTGCCTGCCCATGCAAAAAAAAAAAAATTTTTTTTTTAAGCAAAGATGGGTAAATATGAATTTAATCCTTAAGGAATGGATAGGACTCCCGGGTCAAGATGGCAGCTTAACAACATGCGCGTTTTAGTTCGTCCTCCAGAACAACTACTAAATAACCAAAAACAGTACAGAACAGCTCCTGGGGCCACGTCAGTGACCAGACACACAGCGTACCCCAGTCTGGACCAGCTGGACCAGCTGCGAGCACCCCCCAGAACCGTGAGTTCCCAAAGTGGCCAGCGCCCATCCCCCACAGGC
>PVIY010046438.1:0-12445 GCA_004026745.1 Myrmecophaga tridactyla | reverse complement strand
ACTCACTCCCACTTCACCCTGCCTCCATGACCCCCATGCTGTGCCCTGCCTCTGCACCTCAAAGCCTGTCTCAGCTGCACCCCATCCCTCTGACCCACATGCTGCCCCCCTCAACCTCACCAACTGCACCCCACACCTCCAGGCAAAAGCATAGTGTCCCTGCCCCATGTCTAGACCTGTGCCATGCTCTGTGACTATGCTGTTATGCCCCACCCCACAGCCCATGTCCTGCCTCATACCTGGCCCTCAAGTAGAAAACCTTAGACGATTGAGGGAAATCAACAAAGTAACCCTATCAAGATAATTACATGCCTCAAAAGCAACAGAAAATCACAAAGCATATGAAGATGCAGACAGATGTGGCCCAGCCTAATGACCAAATGAGAACACTGGAGGACACAGACTTTAGAACAACTAATCAAAGATGTTCATACAACGAACTCTACTAAATAACATCAATGAATTGGTTAATGACATAAAAGATATCAAGAAGACACTAGAAGAGCATAACAAATAATTTGAAATAACAAGTAGAAAAATAGCAGATATCACAAAAATCAAAGATACTGTAGAATAAATTAAAAATATACTAGAGGGTGCATGGGTAGTTCAGTGGTTAGAATGTCCGCCTTTCATGCGGGAGACCTGGGTTCGATTCTTGAACCATGTACCCCCCAATATATATATATACCAGAGACAACCAACAGCAGATTTGAAGAAGAATAAGAAAGAATAAGTGAACTAGAGAACAGAACAACTGATTTCAGAGGCACAAAAGAGCAAATGGTGAAAAAGGTGTCCCAGGAGAAGAGAAGAGTAAAGATCTAGGAAATTTAGTTGAGGAGACAATGGGGAAAAACTTCCAAACCCTTATAAAAGACATAAATATACAAATCAATAAGCCAAATGAACCTTAAATAGAATAAATCCAAATAGGCTTATTCCAAGAGACACACTAATCAATCAGTCAAATATTGAAGAAAAGCAAAAAATCCTGAGAGCGGCAAGAGAAAAGCAATCTACTATATACAAGGGAAATGACCTAAGATTGAGTTTGGACTACTCAACAAGAACCATGGAGGTGAGAAGGCAATGGTATGATATAATTAAGATCCTGAAAAAGAAAGACTTACAGCAAAGAATTTGGTACCCAGCCAAATTGTCCTTCAAAAGTGAGGGAGAGATTAAAATTTTCTCAGACAAACAAATGCTAAGAGAATTTTTCAACAAGAGACTGGCCTTATGAGAAATACTAAAGGGAGTTCTATCAGCTGAAAAAATGTCAGGAAAAGACGTCTGGAGGAAGGCACAGAATTACAGAGTACCAGTAAGGGTAGCTTAAAGGATAAAAAGAGAAAGAGGGCAAAGAATATATAGATCTGACAAGTAAAATCCAAAGGATAAGATGGTGGATTCAAGAAACACCTTCACAGTAATAACTTTGAATATTAATGGACTAAATATATGAATTAAAAGATACAGATTGGCAAAATAAATTTTAAAAATATGATCCACGTATATATTGCTTATAAAAGACTCATCCTAGACCCAAGGATACAAATAGACTGAAAGTGAAAGGATGGAAAAAGATGTTCTATGCAAGCTGTAACCAAAAGAAAGCAGAAGAGCTATGTAAATATCAGACAAAATAGACTTTAAATGTAAAGAAGTCATAAAAGACAAAGAAATACACTACATTTTAATAAAAGGGACAATTCACCAAGAAGAAATCATCATAAATGTTTACGTTCACAATTAAGGAGCGCCAAAGTGCAAGAGGCAAACATTGGCAAAGCTGAAGAGAGTGATAGACTTTTCAAAAATAATAATGGGAGATGTCAGTACACCATTTTCCTCTATAGATAGAACAACCAGACAGAGGATGAACAAAGAAATAGACAGTTTAAACAATTTAATAAATGAAATGGACCTAATAGACATATATAGATTATTCCACCCCCAAACACCAGGATATACATTCTTCTCTAGGACTCATGGAATGTTCTCCATGATAGACCATATGCTGGGATACAAAACAGAACTTTATTAATTTTTTTGGGGGGGTGCATGGCCCGGGAGGGACTTTATCAATTTAAAAATATCCAAATTATTCAAAGTACTTTCTCTGATCACAATAGAATGAAGCTGGAAATCAATAACCTCCAAAGAGCCAGAACTTTTACAAATATATGGACACTAAATAATGCATTCTGAAACAACCAGTGGGTCAAAGAGGACATTGATAGAGAAATTGTAATTATCTGGAGACAAAAGAAAATGAGAACAGAACATATCAGAACTTATGGAATGCAGCAAAGGCAGTGTTGAAAGGGAAATGTATTGCCCTAAATAGCTATATTAAAAAAGAAGAAAGAGCAAAATTCAAGGACCTGGAGGAATTAGAGAAGGAACAACAAACTAACCCCAAAGTAAAGAGAAGAAAAGAAATAACAAATATTAAAGCAGAATTAAATGAATTGGAGAACAAAAGAACAATAGAAAGAAACAATTAAACCAAAGTTGGTTCTTTGAGGAAATTAATAAAATTGATGGACTCCTACCTAGGCTGACAGAAAAAAAGAGAGGAGGCAAGTAAACAAAATCATAAATGAGAGGGAGGTCATTACTACAGACCCTGAAGAAATAAAAAAAATCAAAAGAGCATATTATGAACAACTATGCACCAATAAACTAGACAACATAGATGAAATGGAAAAATTACTAGAAACACAGGAACAAGCTACACTGACTAGAGAAGAAATAGAAGATTTCAACCAACCGATCACAAATAAAGAGATTCAATCACTCATAAAAATGTCCATACATAGAAAAGCCCAGGACCAGATAGCTTTACAGAGATATTTTTTCAAATGTTCCAAAAAGAACTAGCACCAATCCTGCTCAAATACTTCCAAAAAATTGAGGAAAAAGGAACACTACCTAACTCGTTTTATGAAGCTAACATCAGTCTAATACCAAAACCAGGTAAAGATAGTAAAAGAAAGGAAAACTACAAGCCAATCTCCCTAATAAATATGGATGCAAAAATTCTCAACAAAATACTAGCAAATTGAGCCCAACAACACATTAAAAGAATTATACATCACCACCAATTGTGGTTTATACCAGGAATGCAAGCGTGGTTCAACACAAGAAAATCAATGTAATATAGCACATTAACAAATTGAAAGTGCAAATCACTGATCATCTCAATTGAGGCTGAAAAAACATTCAACCAAATTGAACATTCTTTTCTATTAAAAACAGTTCAAAAGGCAGGAATAAAAGGTAACTTCCTCAATATGATAAAGGGCATTTATGAAAAACCCAGAGCAAGTATCATACTCAATGATGAGAGACTGAAAGCCATCCCCTTAACATCAGGAGTGATACAAGGATGCCCTCTGTCACCACTATTATTCAACATAGTACTAGAAATTCTGGTTGGAACAGCCAGGCAGGAAAAAAGAAATAAAAGACATCCAAATCAGGAAAGAAGAAGTAAAACTTTCATTATTTGCGGATGACATGATATTATTCTTGGAAAATCCTGAGAAATCTGCAAAAAAGATTCTTGAGCTAATAAACAAATTCAGCAAAGTGGTGAGATATAAGATTAATGTGCAAAAGTCAGTAATGTTCCTATACATAACAATGACCTAACTGAAGAGACAATTAAAGAAAATTTTCCATTCAAAGTAGCAATCAAGTATTTAGGAATAAACTTAACTAGGGATATAAAGGACCTGTACACAGAAAACCACATAACATTCTTAAAAGAAATCAAAGAAGATCTATATAGGTAGAAATACATTCCCTGCTCATAGATATGAAGAGTCAATTCTACCCAATTGACCTACAAATTCAATGCAATGCCAATCAAAATTCCAAAGACCTACTTTAAAGACTTGGAAAAGCTAGTTATCAAATTCATTTGGAAGGGAAAGAGACTTCAAATAGCTGAAAAAAGCTTGAAAAAGAAGAACAAAGTGGGAGGATTAACACTCCCTGATTTTAAAGCTTATTATAAAGCCACAGTGGTCAAAACAACATGGTACTAGCAAAAAGATGGAAGTTTTAACCAATGGAATTGAATTAAGACTGAGAAAATAGACTACCAAATCTATGGTCACTGATCCTTGACAAAATCCCCGTGCTGGTTCAAAGTATTATGTACCCCCAAAAAGCCAGGTTTTAATCCTGATTCAAGACCACAGTTGGAAACTTCATTTGGATTATCTCCATGGAGATGTGGCATGCCCAATTGTGAATGTGACCTTTTGATTAGATGGAGGTGTGACTCCACCCCTTCCATGTGGGTCTTGATTAGTTTACTAGTGTATTTAAAAGGGGAAACATTTTCGAGAAACAACGGGGCTGACAAAAAGAGAGCCAAAAAAACTTCAGAGAAGAGATAACACATATTCTGACACTTGGAGAACAGCGACACATGTTTGGAGATGCTTGAAACCCAGCAGAAATTGCCATGAGAAGTTAAGCAAGCCAGAACCTGGAAAGAGCCAAGGTAAACCAAGAGATGGAAGCCAACTCCAGATAAGCAAAGTGAAGAGCCCCCGCAGGCCCAAAGTCTGAAGGCAATGGAATCCAGGAGTAAGGGACAAACAGATGCTAGCCACATGACTTCCCCAAGTCATGTGACTTCCCAGATGACAGAGGTGTTTCAGACCCATCAATCTTCCTTGAAATAAGGTGTCTTTCCCTGAATGCCTTAGTTTAGGCATTTTTCTAGGCTTAGAACTGTAAACTTGTAGCTTACCGAATTCCCTTTTGAAAATTCCATTTCTGATACATTGCATTCTGGCAGCTTACAAATTAATGCAGCCCCCAAATCCACTGAACTGAGACAAAACAGTTTTTTTTCAATAAGTGAGCATAGGAGAAGCAGATGTCAACAACCAAAAGAATGAAAAAGAACCCTTAACTTACATCCTATACAAAATTAATTCAAAGTGGATAAAAGACCCATATATAAGAGCTAGTACCATAAAACTCCTAGAAGAAAATATAAGGAAGCTTCTTTAAGACCTAGGAATAGTAGGTAGCTTCCTAAATCTTACATCCAAAGCACAAGCAATGAAAGAAAAAAATAGATAAATGGGAAGTTCTCAAAATCAAATGCTTTTGCACCTCAAATGACTGTCAAAAAGGTGAAGAGGCAGCCAACTGAATGGCAGAAAATATTTGGAATTTGCACATTGGACAAAGGTTTAATATCCTTTATACATTAAGAAAATCATACAACTCAACAACAAAAGAACAAACAACCCAATTATAAAATGGGGTAAAGATATGAAGAGGCTTTTTTTTTGAAGATCAAATATAGATGGCTAAAAAGCACATGAAGAAATGCTCATTTTCATTTGCTTTAAGGGAAATGCAGATCAATACTACAACAAGATACCACCTCACACATATAAGAATGGCTGCTATTAAACAAATAGGAAACTACAAGTATTCTAGAGGATGTGGAGAAATTGGAACACTTAGGCACTGCTGGTTGGAATGTTTAATTCAAGGAAGGCTGATGAGTCTGAAACACTTCTGTCAGCTGGGAAGTCACATGGCTTAGGGAAGTCACTATGGAATAAAATTTAGCAGTTCCTTAGAAAACTAAATATCCAGTTGCCATATGATCCAGCAATGCTACTACACAGTATATACCCAGAAGAGTTGAAAGCAGTGACACAAACAGACATTTGCACACCCACATTCATAGCAGCATTATTCACACTTGTGAAAAGATGGAAACAATCCAAGTTCCTATCAGCAGATGAGTGGATAAACAAAATGTGGTACATGCGTATGATGGAATATTATGCAGCAGTAAGATGAAATGAGTGGCCCCTCTCTAAGTTCAACTCTGCAAGTAAAATCATTACCCTCTCTCCCCACATGGAACATAACATCCAGGGATGAAAATCTCTCTGGTAACATGGGATATGACTCCTAGGGATGAGGCTAGCCCTGGCATGTGGGATCAACAATGACCTCCTGACCAAAAAGGGGAAAATAATTATATCAAAAAAGGTGTCAGTAGATGAGAGAGTTCAAATAGAGTTCAGGTGCTTCTCTGGAGGTTACTCTTACATGAGCTTCAGCTTGATATTGCTCTTTATCATGGCTTGCCAAACTCCGATAAAAACTATTCCTGCCATGCCTAAAGAACACATAGGGCTTTATCTGAGATTCTACAGAGATTCCATGCACTATGATTACTTTACAGAAACTTGCAACCTCCAGATGAGTTCCTAGGCCTGATAAGTCCTGCAACCCAGAGGGACCAGGCTCTCCAGAACATCAACTAGTTTCATCCCCCATCCCATATTATTGACACCCCTTTCCAACATGAAAAACTTAAAATTGGCATAGCCCAAATGTCCCTAAAGATTGGGAGAAAGATCAAAAGGAAGGTCATGTTATAACAGAGAAGATAGGATTTAATAAATGAGTATGATTACTGAATCATTATATTAATATTTCTTTTAGTCTCCAATATCTTAGAGCAGCAAGAAGGAAAAAAACGTTAAAATTGTATACTGTAACCCATACCAAACCTTGAAATATATTCTAATTGTTTTGTTGTGGTTTGAAATGTATTCCTTTTTTGTATATGTTATTTTTCACAATAAAAAGAATAATAAAAAAGAAGGAGACTACCAACCACAAATTATTTATCTGGAAAAACTGACCTTCCAAAATGAAGGAAATAGTATATTCACAGATAATCCAAAACAAAGTTTGTCAAAAAGAGACCTGCCCTTTAATAATTACCAAAGGAAGATCAGGAGGTTGAAAGCAAGAGACATGAGAGAGTGGCTTTGAGTGGTCAGAGGAAATGAAGGTCATCAATAAGGGTAACTTAATGTAAGTGCAAAGTCCAATAGTACTGTATCCTCAAAATATATAACTCTACTCTTTAATTCATGTAAGAATCAGAATACAATTGAACAAATGGAATGCATATTTCCTGATGATGGATGTGCAATAAAATGGTAAAGTGGGACAGAAACAACATAAAAAGGAGAAACAGAGGGATATAGGAGCAAAGAATGTGTATAATATTGAAGTTAAGTTGAATAATGGTGCTATATTCCATTGACTGAGCTGTCTGTCTTTGTGTCCCTCATTTTTGAGGGACAGTTTTGCCAATATAGAATTCTTGGTTGACAGTTTTTATCTTTCACTATGTTAAATATATCATACCACTGCCTTCTTTCCTAGACAGTTTGTGATGAGAAATCTGCATTTAGTCTTACTGAGCTTCCCTTGTATGTGATGGATTGTTTTTCTCTTGCTGCTTCAGAAGTCTCTCTTTTTATTTGGCATCTGATAATCTGACTTGTGTCTTAGGATAGGTCTATTTGGATGTATTCTGTTTGGGGCATGCTGCACTTCTTGAACATGTAATTTTATGTCTTTCATAGGAGTTGGGGATTTTTCAGTGATTACTTCCTCCATTATTCTTTCTAGCCCTTTTCTGGTCTCTTCTTCTTCTTCTTCTGGGATACCCATAACAAATATATTCATGTGCTTCATGTTGTCATTCATTTCCCTGAGACTGCACTCATAATTTTCCATTATTTTCCCTATCTGTTTATTTTGCTATAGGATTTCAGATGTCCTATTTTCTAGTTCAGCAATCCTTTCTTCCACCTCTTCAAATCTTCTGTTGTATGTCTCCATCGTGTTTTTCATCTCTTCCATTGTGCCTTTCATTCCCATAATTTTGCCATTTATTTTTGTAAGCTTCTGAATTCTTCTTTATGGTCACCTGGAGTCTTCTTTATATCTTTCATCTCTTTTGCCACATTTTCCTTCAACTTTTTAAATTGATTTAGAATATTTGTTTCAACATCCTTAATACAATCCCTGTGTTTCACCTGAACTTTTAGTTTGTTCCTTAGCCAGGCCTTATCTTCATGCTTAGTATGATCTGTGATTTTCTGTTGGTGTCTAGGTATCTGATTTTCTTGATCAGTTTATTCTGGAGGTCTTTTTCTCTCTTTTGCCTAGCATTTGTTTGTTGGTTGGCTTTGTTCTCTGACTGTTCTTTCCCCCAGGACACGAAAGAGCTGATTTGGACAGTTTCTGCCTAGATACTTGCTGCTTTGTGGAAAGATTCTTTAGATCCTTCCCTAATCTTCCATTTGGAAGTACTTTGCTGTGCTTTTGTATTCTGCTCTCCACGGTGGCTTGAGTCCTGTCATGGGTGCCTGTGATCTTGAGTCTCTGTATCTGTATAGATGGAGATCTGTCTCACCGCTGTGTGAAATTTTGTAGTCTGTGTCCCATCCCAGTGAGAGGTCAGAGGGATCCTAGCTGCTCCCTCTAGGCACTTCTTGAGCTGCATGGCACCAAGTGAGGGTGAGGAAAGTGGACTGGCCAGTCCGGGATGCAAGTTTCCTACTTGATATTTTTCTCTTTCTTTGATTCAAAATTTTTTGGATTCTTCTCCATTCTTTACCTTCCTCCAGGGTTCTGAACAAGTAAGATTTGTTCCCTTTTTGCTAAATCTCTGAAAATATGTTTTTAGTAGCTGTCTGTTACCATGTTAACGACATCTCTGGCTCATAATTTGATTTTAACCTATCATTTTCATCTCATTTCCTAGGCTGCTCAACTCTATCTAAATGGAACTATTCATAATTCTCCAGATCCAACATATATTATCATGCTCACATGTTATTTTAGACATGTCTTTTGTGCCCTAACATTTCTCTCAAAGCTCTCATTTCAGTCTCTGCTGTAGTGATCAGTTCCTGTCAGGTTTCAACCAGATTTATTTTCGTGCATCCTAATTGTGTGCACCATGGCCCATATCATTACTTTTCATTTCTTGTCCCAGTGCTCTTTGACATGGCATTGAGTGGCTGTGAGAACCTGCTTGGTACTCATTCCTGTGTAATCCAGAAGTGTGGGTGAACTAATGCCTGTGGAGCCACACTTGATGAATGGGGGACAGGAACCAATGGATAAATGCTTCTTCCTTTTGTCTTACCAATGCAAAGTTCTGAAATTCTCATTCCAAAAGGCTTCTCAGAAATCTGTGGGAACATTCAGTTATCCATAATGATGAACTATTAATCTTTTATTAGTTCTTCCTAGTTCCTTGCTTCACTCCCCCTATCCTTCATTATCACAGAGATTATTTCCCAAATAAACTAACTAAATAAAAGCTTCGTCTAAAACTTTTTGGGAGAACCCAGGCCTAAGGCTTATGGTTTCTCAATTTCTATATCTCTACTCTGGACTGTCTTCCCTCTTCTAAACTTTACTGCCTGATAAATTCCCATTAATCTTTCAGGACCTACACAAATTTCCACTCCTCTTTGAGACTTAGAATCTCCTAAGTCAATTTAGTGACTCTTTCCCCTTTTCCATATAGTTTTATTCAAATATCTATTATAACACATTTCACATTACATTGTAATGATCTCTCTCCCCACTGAATTGTGATATCCTTGAAGACAGAGACCATGACCTCATCTCTGATCATTCATTCATTTATTAAATATTCCACCAATTATTAAGGGCCACATATGTATCAGGTGCTGTTCTGGGCACTAGTGATGTAATGATGAACATGTCACAGTCTTTGACTTCAGATCACACAATCTACCATGTGACAGGTGTTTAATAAACATTTGACAAAGAAGGAAAAAGGCATGAGCAGTTAAAGAGTCTTATTCTGGCATCTCTTTAGCCCCATTCCATCCCAAACATACATGCACATAGACAGTAATATGTACAAATTGATATAACTTTAAAATAATTAGAAAATGGCAACATTACCAACATATGTGGAGGAGTCTTGAATATCTCACTTTAAGGAAAGCCAATAACTAGATACTTTATATTTCTGCAATATTTTATGTTTATCTATTGAATCTAGATAGATAGATTCATCTTCATTTTCTCATTTTTTTGGTTTATTAAAATTTGATACATTAAGAGGGCATTTCCTAGTTTTTGATGGTATTATCTACTATAGATTTTAGAGGCCTGAAATGGAAGTGGGTATTCTAATTCATGATTTTCTTTTCCATAACCCTACTATTTAAGGTTAAGAATCATGAACTAGTAGACACATATTGCTTCAAAACAACATCCATTGTTGGGGGCTGAATTGTGTTCCCAAAAAAAGATATGTTGTAATCCTAACCCTGATGCCTGTGAATATGACCTTATTTGGAAATAGAGCCTCTGCAGATATAATCAAGTGAAGAAGAGATAATACTGGATTAGGAAAGGTCCTAAATCTGTTGACTGGTATCTTTATAAGAGAAGGGAGAGGGATATTTGGACCCAATGACAGAGAGAGGACACTCACAAGGAAGAAGGCCATGGGCAGATGAAAGCAGTTTGAAATGATGCAGTTAGAATCCAAGGAAAGCCAAGGATGTCAAGGAATCACCAGAAACTTGGAAGAGGCAAGGAAGGATTTTTCCATACCATCTTCAGAGGTGGCATTTTCCTGCCGAAAGCTGAAGTTCAGACTTCTAGCCTCCAGTATTAGGATAGAGTAAATTCCTATTCTTTTGAGCCACTGGCTATGTTGCAATTTGTTTTGGCAGTCCTAGGAAACTAATACATTCATTCAGATATATACCTTCAGGAATGCTTGTTTTAAAAAAAATCAAACTCATCATAGTCATACATCCAAAATTATTATTAATGCAAATCATCTAGCTTGCTATACAGTGAAGACTTTTTTGAGTGGAAATGGTCATTGATATTTATTTCATAACCAGAAAAATGATAGATGTTATTTTTTATTGTTAGTAAGAACACTATTTAGCTGGCAATGGTCTTTTTCAACGAGGCAGAAAATTTATTAACACATGTATGAGAAGACATGTGAGCAGCCTCGCAAGAAAAATGAGAGGTAAGAGGCGATGAACAATGTGAGGCCATTTGCTTTTATAGATTAGTTTTACCTACTCCCCCCCTTCTTTGTTCTGGGCTTTTTCCTGTCCTTCTTTCAGGGCAGTGCCTGGTGGCAGATAGTGCATTTTGGTGGGTAGGTTCACTTTAACCTTTTTCACAGATGACTCACTCAGGTCAAGGTCATTTGGCTCCAGGTGGATCAGCTGCTGCTGGGTGTTTCCTGTAAGTGGGTAGCCTCTGGGTAGGGTGTCTGTAAGAAAAGGGCCTTCTTGAACTTGATTAATTGTCCTTGTTCAAGGGCTTCTGTCCCCTCTCAGGTTCCTGTTCGGGCCTGCCTCAATTTCCCACTCAGAGAGTTCTTATTCTTTGATATTAAGGGATGCTGAAGGATGAGGGTCTCTGTTCTGTACCTACTTCTGGCCTAACAGGAGATATGGGCCCTGCCTTATGGGGCATAGAACTTTCTGGCTATCTCATTTAAGTTGAGAGGAGAAGAACCCAGAGTGGTGGTTGGAACGGCTAAAAATCCTCCCATTAGCATTGGTTTGGTGTGAAAGGCTTAAAATGCAAAGACTGGTCAATAGCAAAAGTATAGAAGTGATTGGGCCAGGGAAAGGCATTAGCCAAGTGAGACTGGGGAAGAGGGAAGGAAATGACCATCATTCAGGTCCAAGAGTGAATTCTAGCTTTGAATTCATTCATGCTTGACTGGGGAATAAGAGGGTGCATATGGCAAGTTAAGGGGTACAGGAATGAAGTTTAGAAGGGGCTACATTGATTGGGCTGTGGCTTTGCTACTGGGCCAGCTTAGTTATTTCCTTGAGAGATGTTAGCATTATTTTTGATGACCAGGGAAATGGGTTACAATTATTTCTCTATGTGTAAGAGCATAGCATTTAAGAAGTTGAGTATTTTTTGGTGGTGTTTAATTGAGAGAAAACCTCACTCTTTTTATATTGCCATATAAGCATGCAGGACTAGGATGGCATAGCTTGTCCCCTTTTCTTGGTTCTAGAGCTCAGGTGAGGGCAATTAGTTTTGCTTTCTGAGCTAAAGGCCCTAGGGGTAGGGTTTGGGCTTTACTCTAGTTTGGCCAGCTATCACATACTTTGCTTTTTTGTTTTTTGATTAATGAAGCTACCTTTAGAAATAAAACTATTTGACAAATTACAGCAGATTTTTTTCCTGTTTTACCTTTACACATTTACTAGGGTTATGTATTAGGTAGAACACAATTTATATACTTGTCTGGTGCTTTTAAAGTCCTTTTTGTTGTGAATGGACCTTAAGGACATTATGCTGAGTGAGACTAGCCAAAAACTAAAGGACAAATACTGGATGGTCTCACTGATATGAACTGACATTAGTGAATAAACTTGGAATATTTCCTTGGTAACAGAGACCATCAGGAGATAGAAATAGGGTAAGATACTGGGTAATTGGAGCTGAAGGGATACAGATTGTGCAACAGGACTGAATATAAAAACTCAGAAATGGACAGCACAATATTACCTAACTGTAATACAATTATGTTAAA
>PVIY010046436.1:0-18502 GCA_004026745.1 Myrmecophaga tridactyla | reverse complement strand
TTTATTTGGTACAAATCTATACTTTGACTAGTACATCTCCTAATATAACTTATGTAGATAGTTGATTGAACACCTTAAGTACATGGAACTTTGTATAGGACATGAGATTTTGTTGGTTTGTCCAGGTGATGCCCTGATGAATCCCAGAGTGATTTGATCAGTGAGTGGAAAAGTATTTGCAAAGTCCCCTTTGGGGAATGGTGAGAACAGGAGAAAACTCAACTTCCCCAAGTTGAATTCTTGATATTCTCACAAGCAGTGTGGACAACCAAAGCTATAGGCTGAGCCCCCAGTCTTGGGGTTTGTTCATATGAAACTTAACCCCACAGGGGATAGGTCAAGCCTTCTTAAAATTAGGCCCAAGAGTCACCCCCAAGAGAACCTCTTTTGTTGCTCAGATGTGGCCTCTCTCTCCAGCCAACACAGCAAGCAGACTCACCACCCTTCCCCTGTCCACATGGGACATGACTACCAGGGGTGTGGATCTTCCTGGCAGCGTGGGACAGAAATCCCAGAATGAGCTGGGATTCAGCATCAAGGGATTGAGAAAAACTCTAGAATGAGCTGAGAATTAACATCAAGGGATTGAGAGAACCTTCTCGACCAAAAGGGGAAAGAGTAAAATGAGACAAAGTGTCAATGGCTGAGAGATTCCAAAGAGTCAAGAGGTTATCCTGGAGGTTATTCTCAGGCATTAAGTAGATATCACCTTGTTATCCAAGATGTAATGGAGAGGCTGGAGGGAACTGCCTGAAAATGTAGAGCTGTGTTCCAGTAGCCATGTTTCTTGATGATGATTGTATAATGATATAGCTTTCACAGTGTGACTGTGTGATTGTGAAAGCCTTGTGTCTGATGCTCCTTTTATCTACCTTGTCAACAGATGAGAGGAACATATGGAATAAAAATAAATAATAGGGGGAACAAATGTTAAAATAGATTTAGTTTGAAATGCTAGTGATCAATGAAAGGGATCAGTAAGGGGTATGACCTGTAAAAAAAATTTTTTTTCTGTTTGTTATATTTTTCTGTTGTCTTTTTATTTCTTTTTCTGAATTGATGCTAATGTTCTGGTAAATGATCATGATGATGAATATGCAACTATGTGATGATATTGTGAATTGCTGAGTGTATGTGTTGGGAATGTTTGTGTCTCTTGTAATTGTTTTTAATTAATAAAAAATTTTTTAAAAAAAGCCATTCTGTTTCTGGTATATTGCATTCCAGCAGCTAGCAAACTAGAACACCATGTTTCTTGAAGATGATTGTATAGTGATATAGCTTTCTCACTGTGACTGTGTGATTGTGAAAACCTTGTGTCTGATGCTCCTTTTATCTACCTTATCGACAGACAAGTAAAACATAAGGATTAAAAATAAATAATAGGGGGACTAGTAATTGAAATGCTAGTGATCAGCAAAAGGGAGGGGTCAGGGGTATGGTATGTATGAATTTTTCTGTTTTTTTTAATTTCTTTTTCTGAATTCATACAAATGTTCTAAGAAATGGTGATGATATACAACTGTGTGATGATATTGTGAGTTACTGATTATGTAGAATGGAATGATCATATGGTAAGTATGTTTGTGTTTGTATGTTGGTATATTTAATAACTAAAATAAAAATAAATAAATAAATAAGGTTGTGGTTGCCTGGGTGTGGGAATTATCGGAGGTTGACTCAAATTATGTGGAGGTTGACAGGAGGGAATTTGGAGAATGGTGGAACTGTTCTTTATCTTGATTGTTGGAGTGATTATATGACTGAAAGAAGTTGTCAAAATTCATTGACCTATACGCTAAAAAGGGTGAATTTTTTTAATTAATTTTTTAATTTTTTAAAAATATATAACAACAAATCAAACACATTCTTATGATCATTCCGTTCTATATATAAAATCAATAATTCACAAAATCATCACATAGTTGCATATTCATCGTCATGATCATTTCTTACAACATTTGCATCAATTCAGAAAAAGAAATAAAAAGACAACAAAAAAAAATCATGTATACCATACCCCTTACCCCTCCCAAAAAGGGTGAATTTTGTTTATGTAAATGATATCTCATTAAATCCAACTTAAAAGAAAATAAAAGGTTTTATTTTAAACTTGAAGCTAGCAAAAAGGTTTCATGTGTTACTTCTGTAGCAGTACTAGAGAAGCAACTCAGAAAATAATGTAAGAGCCAGATTTTGTGTACCATGAGGACTTCTGCCTTTTGATGTTTTTCTTCCTTTAAAGAAAGGAAGTATCTGAATTTGAGATGCACAATAACCAAGGGCTAGGGGCTTGTCCTGAATCCACTAGACTTGTTTGGATTTCGGAATTTTAGAGGGAACCAGGCCCCAAATATTGAGCTAGAGATGGTGGTAATTAGTAATTCTGTTGTTGTTTTTATTTCATCATTATCAAGCAGATTTGTTTGTTTTTTAGAATAACAATTTTGTTTATATACTATACAATTCATAGTAAGTGTATAATCAGTGGCTCCTGGTATAATTGCATAATTATGTGTTTACCACCAATCAATATGAAAACATTCCCATTTCTTCTGAAAAAAAGAATCCCAAACCTCTCCCTTATGTCCCTCTTATTAACATTTAATAACTTTGGTATAGTCCCTTTGTTACAATTAGTGAAAGAATATTATAGTGTTACTGTTACCTATAGACCTTAGCTTGCATTAATTATATTTTTTCTCATATACCACCCCATTATTAACACCTTGTATTAGTGACATACATTTGTTTTACTTCATGTAAAAATTTCCTTGTATTTGTAGAATTAACCACCACCATCCATGCTAGGTTTCACTAAGTTACACAGTCCCAGTTGTTATCATCTAGCTTTCCTTCTGGTGACATACACAACCCTAATTTTCCTCTTGGAACCATACTTACACTCATCGTTGCTAATTATACTTAAAATATTGAAGCAGGTTTGCTTTAATGCGAAATTTATTAAACCAAGATTTTAGACAATGCAACTATATCTTAATTATTTGAATAAAAAGTCTGTCTCATTTTGACAGTATGCACATAATATTTCATTATCACATAGCATCTCGAAAAACTATTTGCAAAAGTAAACCATTATAATTAGAGAGGCTAGAGGAAAGAGCCTGAAACTGTAGAGCTGTGTTCCAGTAGCCATGTTTCTTGAAAATGAATGTATAATGATATAGCTTTTGCAGTGTGACTATGTGATTGTGAAAACCTTGTGTCTGGTGCTCCTTTTATCTACGATATTGACAGGTGAGTAAAGAATATGGATTAGAAATAAATAAATAATAGGGGGAACAAATGTCTAAATAAATAGAGTAGATTGAAATACTGGTGAACAATGAAAGGGAGTGGTAAGGGGTATAAAAAATAGGGGAACAAAGGTTAAAATCTGTTGAGTAGATGGAAATACTAGTGGTCAATGGGAAGGAGGGATAAAGGGTATGGTATGTGTGAGTTTTTTCTTTTTTCTTTATATTTCTTTTTCTGGACTGATGCAAATGTTCTAAAAAATGATCATGGTAATGAATATACTACTCTGTGATGATATTGTGAGCCATTGATTGTACACCATACACAGAATGTTTGCATGTTAAGAATGTTCACTTTTGCATGTTGTTTTGGTTTGATAATACAAAATAAATTAAATTAAAAAAAAAATAAACCATTATATAGCAATTGTTGGTACCTACAAGAAAGGACCTTGCCTTTAGTCATTTGACTATCTCTCCAAAAGATCTTGCCTCTAGGGCACCTCTGTTAAGCATTCTTGAGCTTTAGAAGTAAGTGACAATCTTGATACTTTACATAATGCCACCACCTCATACTTGCCTTGTTGATCTGTTACCAAGTTATAGTGCTAGGCAAGGAAGAGTAAAAATAGTCATCTCTTGGGATACTTGAGAAGTCCATTCCCATAAGATTGCCCTGAAGCAGTGAGGAAAGGAAAAACGATTTTGCAACTAACATCTATTGTTGTTATGTCTTTTTGACTTTTTCAAACTATAGGTTGATTGAAGATGCATTTAAAGGTCTTTTATACCTTTGGTTAAACAGCCTTTATTAATATGTTTTTCAAGCACTTGTCATTTTAGTTTATCAGGGATAGAGTTTGTCATTATTTGAAAAGTAAGATGTCAAGTTTCAGACTTCCATGCTCGTACTTCATAAGGACACATGTAAAATGGGCACATTAGTTGCCAACTCCTTGTCTATGTGATAGGACTCTGACTTTAGTACAATTAAGTTATTGTTACGAATGTTTTATCTTTTTTTTTTAGCGTGTTCAGAGGCAGATTTCTTTTATTTTTTAGGATTAATGAGATATAAGTAAATTACAAAAGTCCTAAGTACATGGTTCATTGAGTTTTAACAAATGTGTGCATCCATGTAACCACTGCCCCAGTTAAGATACAGAATATTTCTATCACCCTCATGCTCCTTTCTAGTCAATATCATCCCATCCCACAACCCCTGTTCTGACTTATCTTAACATAGCTTTGTTTTACCTGTTCTTGAACTTTATATAGAATCATACAGTGTATGCTCTTTTGTGTCTAGCATCATTCACTTTATGAATTTTTTTTATATTATCCACACTGTTGCTTGTATTGGTAGTCCATTCCTCTTGCACAGATGGGTTGTCCAATGGATATGCAATTAGGGACAAATGAAAACAGTGATGAACAAGACTGCTTTAAGTATGTTTATTTAATGTACAAACCTGCTCTCTCTTCTTGCAAACAGGTTGTCCTGGTGACGGATGGCTGTCTTGGCATTGGTAGAGGGTCACTGCGACATTCCCTTGCTACTCACAATCAACGAAGTGAGAGCAACAGGTTTCCACTACCCTTTCCTTTTCCATCTAAATTATACATTATGTGCATGGCAAATTTGGAGGAGGTAATTAATGCTTTTTACTAAGTTCTTGTATTCCATTAATATTATCTTGCATGTACTGTAACATTGAACTCTTATCAGTTTCAGCTGAAGCAGGTCACTAAATATATTTGAAAAGATTCTGGGTCTCAAAAGCTCTATAAAATTTCAGAATTTTGCCCCATCTAAGGGAACATTACTGGAGTTGTCATCCATCCTACTGCCCACAGAGATTCTTCAGACAGTTAAGAGTCAATATGTTCTTTTTGTTATTTTTCTCACTTAGAAATGTTTGTGTCTATTCCTCCAGAAATTTTGGCAGAAGTGGGCTTTGATTTTTGGTAAAGTAACATCAATCTGATATATGTTTATTAAGCACTTTAATTCCTGGTTTTCCCATTAATTAGGGAAAGGCATTTAACCTTTCTTCGCCTCTGTTTTTCTATCTGTAAAATGTAGCTATGATGCCTCTTATCAAAAAATATGTTAGAAACACTTTAGAGGGAAGATGCTGTGTAAATACCAACTGTCGTCACCTCCGAGAATCTTTGCAAAACAGCTTCTTAATGAAATAGCTCTATTGCTGTCATTTTATAACATTCATCTTTGACAGCCTTGAATCAAAATTGTTATAGTTATTTTTTTGTTCACAATAGCAGTCAAAAATATCATCTCAATATATATTGCCTGTGTTATTGTGATAGGCATGACCTTGGTATATTCATAATAATCTGGCATTTTATGCCAGTTTAGAAGGGTCATCTGTTTTGCTTTGTAGTTACAGAGCACTGATTCCTTGGATTGCCTTGAACGTCTTATAGATTTAAACAATGGTGAAGGGCAAATTTTTACCATCGATGGCCCCTTGTGCTTGAAAAATGTACAGTCTATGTTTGGGTGAGTATATGCTTAGAGCTTTTTTGCCTTCTCTACAGTCCATTATTATAATTTGACATCCAGCAAAAATATCTGTTTACCATTTCTAATTGTGTCATTTCATTTTCCACATATTGTACATTTTCCAGTAAAATGATCAGTAGTAGTGATTTTTATAAAGTTCACTCTGTCTCAAATATGACTAAATCTATAATGCCTATAGTTATTGACTTCCTCAAAATGATTTAGCATTTTCAAAGATTAGCTTGCTTTTGGGCTTTTCCGAATTGAAATCTCCTCACCATAAATGTCAGATTTGTTATATTTCGTAAGTGATCAGATCTTACTTATAGAGTCACCTTGAAGGGAAAACACACTTTGTGTCTTAAAAAATTATTTCGTATATATTGTATTACTCTCCCTATAACAATTAATCATCATATTCTAGAAAACTGATAGATCTGGCATATACACCTTTTCATGCTGTTCTCAAGTGTGGCCACCTAACTGCTGATGTGCAAGTCTTCCCCAGGCCAGAACCTTTTGTTGTAGATGAGGAAATCGATCCTATTCCTAAAGTCATTAACACAGGTAACTTTTTAAACTTCCTTTTTAGTTTTTCTGATATCCTAATTTCTAATTTCCGACTATTACTTTCTTCTCTATCCAGGATGGCTGAAAAGAAATACAAATTCTGATACTAAAATTCTGTTATCAGTGTACAATTTGGACATGAGGATGCATTGTTTAAAGGATGTTCTTAGGCGGGCCATAGTGGCTCAGCAGGCAGAGTTCTTGCCTGCCATGCCAGAGACCCGGGTTCAATTTCCAGTGCCTGCCCATGCAAAAATTAAAAAATAAAGGGTGTTCTTTCATGATGAGATCAAGAGTTAATCACCAATCCTAGATAATTGTGGCCACAAGTTACCAAAGTTGGAATTCATGGTTATCTTCTACTTTGAAATCCAGCAAATCATTAGCATTGAAATCCTTGATGTAATTCTTAGTAGGGATAGTAAGATTGCTTAGCATCATAATTACAGTCAGATGTAGGGGAATAACTTTTAGACTTGCCTATATGGCTCTTCTCTGTGACCCTGAACATATCATTTCCTCTTTCTAGTCTTTATAGACAAGGTAAATGGAATCAACTAGATGGTCCCTAATCTCTCAGCTCTGGTATACTGAATTCCTCTAGCCCTGCTGCGTGTGTCATGACTAAAAGAAAGTGACATGTTACTGCTTTTACCTGGTTCATGTTGCCAGTACGAAGCAGAACTTAGATTGGCAAAGTAGAGAGTTATAGGTAACAGGGAATGGTGGAGAATAAAGTTGTCTCCTGTTAGTAGGACTCCTTGAGTGGTGGATCTCTTGGAAGTTAAACTCTTGGAGATGAGTACCATCTCTGAGTCATCACACTCTGAGCAGTCTCAATGTCTAACATAGTGTCTAACACTTAATAAATGTTCAATAGATAATTGTTCAATGAATAATTAAATTTACTAAGTGCTAAGTAAAGATTCATTGTCTTAGGTATACAGATTTTAAGTAGTTTTCAAGTGAAGAGTCATGCACAGACATTTTAAATTTTTGTGCCTTTAGTTCCTGGCTATCTGGAAGTAAGTCATCTGTCTCTTTCATTGTGACTGACAACAGTGTATTAAACTGCACCAAAGCTGAGCCTTCAAACCATCCAGATTGCACTGCCACCCCACCTACATCCTTTTTGATAAGTGTCTTTGAGTGGGTCTTTTGAACGTTAACTTTTCCATATAACCTCTTGGTCTAAGATCTTTGTTATATCTTATAGTCAAACCGCTTTATAACATAGGCCTTTTCTTACTCAAGTTAAAAAGATGTTACTGCTTATGCTGATTAATCAACCTCAAATTGAGAAACCTCAGTTAAAGGAGGTAGTGACAACAAATCTTCCAAGAAGCAGATTTCCTAATGTATTAGAAGTACAATATACTCGCCATTATACTGATTTTTTTTAATTGATTTTAGTATGTGTGTGTGTATGCCTAAAAGAAAGACTGAAAAACAGTTCAAAAATTAATAGAAATTTTTTCTCTGATGATGAATAATGGATAATTTTATTTTTCTTCTTTATAATTTTTAGTATTTTCCAAGTGTATATACTTATATAAGTATTTACTTATCAGAAAAAAACCTTTTTCAAAGTTCTTTTGGTTACAAATTTATTTTTATTCATTGTACATTTTCATCTTTGGCTTTTAACGTATCTTCTATAAAACAAAGAAATCATTGTCATCTTTAGTCTGCTACCTTGGTTTTGTAGAGTATGTATTTCTTTCTCAGGAGACTGTTTTTAATGCCATAGTTTTAATCTCCACGGGGGGCTGATTCAAGTTGTTCTGGAAGTGTCTGGCCACTGATAATCTGAATATCTCTGGCTATTGAAAGGGATTTGACCTTTAAATTTTTGCCTTGGCTGAGGACTTAGTCTCATAAAAATGAAATCAAGCTGATTTGTTATGTAATTTAAATTTGTTAAATAAAAGATTGTTTGTGAGCTGTTTAAAGTGGCAAATTATTAGAGAATTAGCCACAGGAACTTCTAATAATTTTCCAGTTGAAGGCATCTGTTTTAGATTCTAGCTCTAAAATAAATACTATACAGTGGATTGGCTTAACAGCAGGAGTTTATTGGCTCATGGTTTGAGATCCTAAGAAGGCTTGCTTCCTCCTAGCTTCGGTATCTTCTGGCTGGCCAGTGATCTTGGGGGTTCTTAACTTTTTCCTCATAAGACAATGCACACAGCAGTGTCTTCTCCAGTCTCCTCTAGGTTCCAGGTTCTGTTGATTTCCGGCTTCTGGCTGCTCTCTGTGGCTTCTCCCTGCCTATGACTTTTACTCTGCTTTTAAAGGACTCCAGTAATTAAAGTGCAATCTGATTCACCTGGGCCACACCTTAACTGAAGTAACATCTTGAATAGATCTTATTTACAAAAAGTTCACACCCACCAGAATGCAGACCAAGAGTAAAAATATGTCCAAACTAGGGTACACATTTCAGTCCACCACATCACATGTGAAATCACCCCATAAACATTGTCTTTTTGAAATACAAACATTAAAAATAATATATTTTCCCGTAACATTAATTAATTCTGTGTTGATCCCTTCCTTTCAGATTTGGAAATAGTGGGATTTATTGATATAGCTGATATTTCAAGCCCCCCAGTTCTGTCTAGACATCTGGTCTTACCTATAGCACTTAACAAAGGTGAGTTCTCTTTCTCTCGCAGTAATATGTATGAAACATCTTATTATCTAAAATTATTCTTAATTATTAGGTTGTAGGATTGCACATTTTTAAGGATTTGAGGGACAGAAATAGTTACTGCATTAAGCAAATATTGAATTAAGCAAAAAAATTTTTTTAAATAAAGCACAGATTTTGGAAAGATGCCTGAGTAGGAAGCTCCAGGAATCAGTTTGTCTACCAGAACAGCTATTAAACAGTCAGGAATTGTCTAAATCAACTATTTTGAAATCCTAGAATCCAGTAGAAAACTATACAGCATCCAGGGAAGAGCAGGAGAAAGAGGGTGGTAAATTATGGTAAATACCAGTAAATTGCTTTTTCCAACACTAGCACCCATCCCCCACCTTCACACCAGGCCTCAGTGGGCTCCAGCCCCTGCCATAGCTTTCTGATCCCAGAAAGGGACATAAAAATCCACTTCCTCAAGATCTGGGCTAGGCACAGGGCAGTTGCTGATCAAAGCTTTTGATTAGCAACTTCAGATCACTGGGGGACCTGGCTCAGGGGTTGGCCGTTGTTCCAGTTCACGCCAGACAGAGGCTACAGAGGAAACATAAAGATACTATTCCTCAGAGCTGCAGAGAAGCTTTGGAGGTCTGCATTGCTGGGCAGGTTAAGAAAACGTAGTTTGGGGAGCCATAGAAGAAGCTTCTAGGCACCCTTTCTGACCCCTTTCTCAACCACTCTCCAAGACATTTTGGAACTGGCCTGTGCTCCCTTTATAAGTCCCTGGCCTTGTTCCTGCTGAAAGATGGACTTGGGAAACTCCTCTCTGGTGTGCCCCCCTGTCCCTACCCCAAATTTGCTCTTCAGGCAAAAGCAGCTTAGACAACTAAGCAGTATAAGAAACAATTGAGGCAGATGGCCTGGCCACAGTTCTATAAACATTCAGAATCCTGTAAACAGGGGTACTCCTAAGCAATTAGCAAGCACAAGCCCAGGACAAGACACAGGCCCAGAAAAGACAGGGAGGACCCTAAACTTTGCATTCACCTTGGGTGGACCTTTCTGGTAGGAGGGCTGACGCTGAAGAAAATCTCCATCATATCATCAGCTGATAACTCAAGAAACACACATCTCAGGAAATAAATCCCAGAGTTAACATTTTAAAATACTAAAATGTACAGAATGTGGAGTGATACAGGTGTTCTAAAAAATGATGTGGTGATGAATACACAACTGCGTGATGCTATTGTGAGCCATTGATTGTACATCATGTATGGAGTATATGTGTATTAAGATTTGTCAATAAAAATATATATTTTTAAAGTGTCCAAAAACAGCAACAAAAGATTCCGAGACAGAGAAACAGAAAGAGAATTCTCTTTGCTTTCCAAAGGAAGAGAATAAAAATCAAGAAAACTCCAGTGAAAAAGATCAAATTGTGGACATACTGGACAAAGACTTTAAAAAAATGATCTTTAATTGTAGTCAAGGAGAGGAAGGAAAAATACAGAGAAAGAACTAAACGATATCAGGAAACAATGAATGAACAATGTGAGAATCGTAATAAGGAGGTAGAAATAAAGTCTCTGGTAAAGGTAACCTTTGGGTAATTATAAGTGCCAGTATTATTGTATCGTTCGGTATGTAACTCTGCTTCTTCCTACATGTGCTAAAATTAAGTTCGAGGACTTACACTTCCCAATTTTAAGAGGTATTACAAAGCCGCGATAATCAAGCATGGTACTGGCACAAGGACAGGCATATAGACCAATGGAATCAAATTGAGACCAATGGAATCATGTTTATGGCCAACTGATTTTTGACAGTGGGGCAGAGACCACTTAATTGGGAAAGAATAGTCACTTCAACAAATGGTGCTGAGAAAATTGTATCTCCATTTGCAAAAGAATGAGGGTGGACCTCTACCTCACACCATATTCAAAAAGCAACTGAAAATGGACCAAAGACCTAAATATAAGAGCCAAAACTATCAAACTCCTAGAAGAAAACGCTGGGAAGCATCTCTAGGATCTTGTTTTAGGCAATGATTTCTTAGACTTTACACCCAAATCTCAAACAACAAAAGAAAAGAAAATAGATAAATAGGACTTAGTCAGAATTTTAAAGAACATTTGTGCCTCAGAGGATTTTATCATGAAAGTTAATGACAGCCTATACAATGGAAGAAAATATTTGGAAGTCATATATCTGATGGGGGTTTAATATCTAGAATATGTAATAAATCTTTCAGTTCAACAACAGAAAGACTAATAACCCAACTAAAAAAAGTGGTCAAAGGACTTGAATAGATATTTTCCAAAGACGATAGACAAATGGCCAAAAAGCACATGAGAAGATGTTTAGTATCATTAGCCATTAGGGAAATGCAAATCAAACCCATGAAATACAATTTCATACCCACTAGAATGGGTATTACTAAAAAAAAAAACAAAAAAAACAGAAAACTGCAAGTGTTGGAGAACATGTTGAGAAATGGGAACACTCATTCATTGCTAGTAGAAATGTAAAATGGTGCAAATGCTGTGGAGGACAGTTTGGCAATTCTTCAGAAAGCTAAGTGTAGAATTTACCATATGACCCAGCAATCCCACTTCTATGTATATATCCAAAAACATTGAAAGCAGGGACTTTGAAACCAATTGAAAGCATTGGTTTTTGCACACCTGTGTTCGTAGTGGCATTATTCACTATCACCAAAAAATGGAAACAACCCAGGTATCTGTGAACCAATGAATGTACAAGCAAAATGTGGTATATACATGTGCCAGTTTGAATCTGTTGTGTGCCCCAGAAAAAGCCTAGTTCTTTCATCCTCATTCACTACTGCTGGGTGGGATCTTTTTTATTATTTCCATGGAGATTTGTCCCTCCCAATTATGGGTGGTAACTTTTTGATTAGATGGTTTCCATGGAGATGTGTCTCCACCCATTCAAGGTGGGGTTGCTTACTGCAGCCCTTTAAAAGGGAACCATTTTGGAAAAACTTTATTGCTGACAGAGCCCACATAGCCAGAGACCTTTGGTGCAGAAGCAAAACGTCCTCAGGGAAGCCTTACGAAATGAGAAGAGAAGATGTTGCCACATGCCTTTCCAGCTGACAGGTGTTCTGGACCAATCAACGTTTCTTGAATCAAGATATCTTTTCCTGGATGCCTTAGTTTGGATCTTTTCACAGCCTTAGAACTGTAAACTTGCAACTTAATAAATTCCCTTTAAAAAGCCATTCCATTTCTGGTATATTGTATTCCGGCAGCTTTAACAAACTAAAGCAGCACACAGTGGATGTTATTGGGCCATCAAAAAGAATGAAGTTAAAGAGAGGGATGGAAAGATCAAAGGTGATGGTGGAATTATACAGAGAAGATATGATTTAAGAAATGAATGTGAATGCTGAATTATTAAATTGATATCTTTTAGTCTCCTGTATTTTAGAGCAGCTAGAAGTAAAAACCTAAAATTGTGAAATTGTAACCCATGTCAAAGTCTGAAATATGTTCCACACTAATGGTGGTGCTGTGCTTTGAAATTTATAGCTTTTTTGTATATATGTTATTGTTCACAAAAAAAGAAGGAAAAAAAGTCAATTGTGATAAAAAAAAAGTATTGATAGCCTTCTAGCCTCCTATATTCTGGAGCAGCTAGAAGGAAAAATCTGAGAGTATCATGTGGTAGCCCATGACAAACTCTGGGATCTGTCCTGTAACCACTTGTTGAAGAGTGCTTTGAAAACTATTGCTTTTTTATTTCTTTGCCTTGTATATATGTTATACCATACAATAAGAAAAGTTAAAAAAAAAAAAAAAAAAATTAAAAAAAAAAAAAAAAGAATGAAGTTCTGACACATGCAGCACACTGGATGAACTTAAAGACATCATGTTGAGTGAAATAAGTGAGACACAGAAAGACAAATATTGTATGATCTCACTGATGAAATAATCAGAATAAGCAATCTCCTAGAGTAAGAATCCAGAATATAAATTACCAGGGGATGGTATGGGGATAGGGAATAGAGAGTTAAGGCTAAAAATGTACAGAGTTTCTATTTGGAATAATGGAAATGTTTCGGTGATGATGGTAGCACAACATTGTGAATGTAATTAACAGCACTGAAATATATATGAAAATATGTGAAGGGAAATGTTAGGTTGTGTGTATGTTAATAGAAAAAAAATTTTAAATCCGTGGAACTGCACAACCTGGTGAAGTGAACCCTAAACTAAATCATAGGCAATAGTTAATAGTACAATTGTAAAATTGTGCTTTCATCAGTTGTAAAAATTTTACCAAACCAGTGCAAGCTGTTAATAATAGGGTGGTACATGGGGAATTCTGTATTTTATGCATGATTGTTCTGTAAACCCACACAAAAAAAAACAGGTGATGCCTGATATACTGGAAAAGGACTTATGCTGCTTTATACAGTAGGAAATATTTTGACACATTAATTACATGTTGGTTTGCTAATTTATAGTGGAAGTCCTTTTTAGAGATGAGAATGCTTAGGCTCTCATCCAGGATTCCACCTTTCTTCATAGAAGCATGCTGAGGAAGCCAAAGTAGTTATCAGAAGTTTTAATACAGGGCGGGCCATGGTGGCTCAGCAGGCAGAGTGCTTGCCTGCCATGCCAGAGGACCCGGGTTCGATTCCCAGTGCCTGCCCATGTTTAAAAAAAAAAAAAAAGTGTTAATACAATTCTGTAAGGGCAGGGAACACTTCTGTTTTTTGTTCTACCAGTATCTAGCACATCAGATACTCAGTAACTGTTGTTTAATGAATGGATGAATCTAGGCCCTTGTGAGGTCTCTTTCCTGAGGAATATACCTCTCTAGGAACTATAAATTCCTGTACCATAAATTCTTGTGCCCCAAATTCTGCATCTCCCTGAACAGTGCTAGCCTCTAGCTCTTTAAAATCCACTTTTTCTGTTTAAGGCTGACCATCCACTTTATATTCTCCAGCTTTCTCCAAGTATAGGTAGTTCATTAGGTTTATATATCCTGATTTATAATTGTATTCCAGTTATGCCCAGGTCATCTCAGTTGGAGTGTTGGATGTTCCATAACTCCTCAGTCACACACATAGACAGAATCTTGATATGCTCCCATAGGTGGCTCATTGTGATTCCTGTATTTATAATTTACGTTATTGCTGTCACAGAACAACCAGATCTCCCTTTCTACAATCCTAGGGATACTCTGCATGTCCATATAAGTTGTTAACAAAAAAAATTATGCAAAATGAAAAGTTTATCTAGGAAAACAGTGGAAAGAAAAGTATGGGAAGGCAGAGCAGAGCCATGTTGTAAAAGCTATTGAATGTCCATCTGTCAGCAGAGTATATGAGAAAACCTGGAGTTGGGGAGTCCAGGCAATCACACCGACACATGCAACCTGAAGGCTGTTAGTTTGAGAATACTCTTGATGTCTGTCATTACCTTAGATGGGTGCCTGAAACCTCCAGATAGCTTCTAACTGAGCATCCTAGTGGGAACTTTTTATTTGTAACCTTTTATTGAGATAAAATTCACAAACCATACACTTCACTCATTTGAAGTATATAATTTAATGATTTTATATATACTTACACAGTTGTGCAACTATCATCACAATCGATTTTAAACTCTTTCATCACCCCAAAAAGAAACTCCAAACTTTTTAGCCACCACTCTGAAACATCCCTTCCCTCTTCATCGATAGACAGTTCTACTTTCTGCCTCTAGATTTGCCTATTCTGACATTCATTTAAAAGGAATCATATATGTGAAAACTGATTTTTATGTGGACATTGGAAAAAGTGGAATATGAGTTTCTCTTACTTATTGTAATATTCCCTTACATTCCCTTACAATATTCCCTTACAACTCCATACATTTTCCTTCCAAGGCTAGAAAGAGCCATCAGGGTAATTTATAGTAGTTCTTTGATGTTTCCGTAGCTAATCTCTGGTTGACCTATTTTCATCCTATTTTTACAGAAGGTGATGAAGTTGGTACTGGCATCACTGATGACAATGAAGATGAAAATTCAGCCAATCAGATTGCAGGGAAAATACCTAACTTTTGTGTCCTGCTCCATGGCAGCCTAAAAGTGGAAGGAATGGTGGCGATTGTTCAATTAGGGTAGGAAGCTTTGTTTAAATTTGGTTGTGTGAAAGGGGAACTCTGTTCACAAAGTGTAATATTTCCCAGATTTTTCTGAAAGAAATAGAAAGGCCTTTGTCATCCTTTTCCTTTTTCTGTCACGCTCTTCCCACCTCTCATCACCTTCTAAACTGCTTTTTAATTCATCCCCTAAAATAAGTATGGTGTGAGCCTTCTCACCACAAGTCAGCAATTCTCTTATTACTTTTAAGAAAAGCTGTTCTGGTTTTTCCTCTTTCCTGTGCTATCTAGGATACCTGGGTTCTGGTCATAGCAATGCTATTAACTTGCTGTAGGCTCTTAGTTAGAATTCACAGATCCCTTGTGCATAAAGTGAGGAGATAGGACTAAATGATGAAAGTACTGAATACTCTGATTACCATGTGCAGACTCTCCTCAAGGCAATTTACACACAATAACACATTTAATCTCTCACAGCACCACTATTGGAGATATCAATAGTAGCCCCATTTTAAAGATTGATAAACAAAGACTTAGAGAGGTGACTTGCCTGAGATTGCACAGCTAATAAATGAGAGAGCCAGGATTCTTACCCAAGCATTCTGACTTCAGAGCCCCTGCTTGTAATCATTCTGCTATATTCTTTCCCTATAAGCAATGCCCTTATAGCTTTCACATTCTCTGCAGTCTCTAAGTTCATCACACTCTCTACTTCTCTTTCAGTAATACCTATTGTTAGAAAAGAGGGAACTAATCATCCTCTGGGCATCACCTGGGGTTGAGCAGTATAGAAGAGCGAGAAGGTAGGGATAGTCAGCGAAAGTGTGGCTGCATTTCTGCTTGAGTTTAAATTAGCTGGTCCAAAAGGAAGAATGCAGTTCTTTTTACTACATATTAGTCTGCAGTATTCTTAGCACCCAAGCTACTTTTACTGGCTCTGAGAATCATCTGGAGCCCTTTGAGAATCTGGGTCACTGTACCTCTGTTGGAAGGGTTTCTCTGTATTGGTACTGTGGTGATGACTCAGGGAGGCAGCTGCAGTGACCTCTGGTCCATAGCCTTAATCTTCCTCACCAGTTCTATAGCTATTTGCTGCCTTTGTCTTTTTTTTTTTTCTGTTTTGAAACTGCATTTGATGTCCGAATAGACAGCATTTCACCTGAATAATAAATGTCCCAGCAGAATGGTAGTATAAGGGGACAAATGTTTTCAGGTTTAGAATTTGCCTTTGGTTAAAGTAATGCACCTGATTTCAAAGCTGAGTCCCATGTCTTTAAAGAGAAAAACACAGACTATACTTATTTAACTTGACAGATCCAGGCTTGATGTTTTTCTGATCTTCCATCTTCTCTCCATTTAGTCCTGAATGGCATGGAATGCTCTACTCCCAAGCTGACAGCAAGAAGAAATCAAACCTCATGATGTCTCTCTTTGAGCCTGGCCCAGAACCTCTCCCATGGCTAGGGAAAATGGCACAATTGGGTCCTATTTCAGGTATAACTCAGATCAGATTTATCTTTGTTTTTTGTCTGCCATTCTGAACCTCTCTGACTGTGCAGTTGGAGAGCTACATGATCTTTCTTACCAGTGTGCTGTGGTCCCTGAAACTGGATATGTGCAAAACCCAAGGACAATTTGATGTTTGAAGTCTTAATTTGCACGTCTCAGGGGAAACCAACATTTAGGTTGTGTTCAGTAACTATAAAACCCTAACTGCTTAGAGAGAAAAAAATAAAAATAAATATTTTTTCCTTAGTGTACTATTTCAACTCAGGAAAGCCTGCAGTCATTTTGAATAGTTTAATCCCCCTTCCATCTTGAATCTCTCCTGACTGCTTTCTCCTGGTTCTTGTGGTACTTAACTATGAGTTTTCTCTGGCAACTTTTCTTCCTCCTGCCTCACAGTGCCCAAGCTATTATTCTTTGCCTTCTTCTCTTGGATTGGTATTGTCTCTCTTGGTTATTCCATTAGCTATAAAGTCTTCAGACTCCCCAAATCTTTACCTCCAGTCCTCGCTGGGACTTGTATATTGTATTTCCTATCCCCATTTGTACATCTCCACTGTCTCAAGCTCAGCCTATTACACATTCATTGTTTCACATCCTTCCCCTTTAAACTATTCCTTCTTCTGATTTTCCTACTCCTTTCTTTTTTCTTTTTCTTGTGAAATACGTCAGAACATATAGGACAGTTAGAAAAAATACAAACCCCATACAGAGAACTTAAACATACCTCTATCCCCAGTTATGCATATCTAGCAATTTTTAGTTCTTGCCACATTTGCTATATCAATCTATCTTAATCTGTCCAACTCTATCTGTCTGACTTATTTATCAATCCATTTTCCGGACACCTGAGTGTCAGTTACATACATGATGCTCCTTAAACACTTAATGTTGCCATGTACATTTCTTAAGAGCAAGGATATTCATTTATGTAACCATCTTAAATGCATTTAACAAGTTCAAATTCAAACAATTTGACATTGATATAAAGCTTACAGTTTATATTCCAGGTTTTTTCATGTATCCCAATAATGTTTCTTTGAACCTTTTCTCCTTCCTTGCTAGACCTCACCCAGGATCATCTATTGCATTTGTCATTGACTCTAGTTGCTTGTTTTCCTTCCTTCCTTCCTTCCTTCATTCATTCTTTTCTTCCTCTCTCTCTCTCTTTATTGTGTGAACATATATACAGTATAAGCATTCTCGTCTCACCCACTCCCATTCTGTGGGGTTATTCACATTCACAGTATTGTGTTCCTTTCATCACCTTTCATTACCCAAACTTTCTCCTCACCCCACACAGAAACCGTATATCCATTATGAATTAAATCCCCATCCCCCCTGCTCCTGACCCCTGACAATCTGTACCCTAATTTCTGTCTCTGTAAGCTTACATGTTCTCCGATCTTTTCTTTGCAGTCACCGTGGGACACAAAATTTAGCATCCTAAATCTATAACAATCTTGTTTGCTTTGATACCAACATAACTTGAATAGTATATACAAACTATCTAACCCCTTCATCATCCCTTCTTTATGTAGTTCTTGTCACAAATCACATGTTTATGCGTTATGAGTCCCAAGTCACTGATTAATCATTATATTTTATGCATTTGCCTTTTAGATCCTGTAGAAAGAAAAAGTGGAGTTACAAACCAAAAGTTCAGTAGTACAGGCATTTATATTTACCCATATCATTACCCTCACTGAGATCTTTTATTTCTGTATGCAACTTCAATCTATTGTCTATTGTCCTTTCCTTTCAGTCTGCAGAACCCTTTTTAGCTTCTCCTCTAGGACCCATCTAGTGGTGACAAACTCCCTCAGCTTTTGTTATCTGGGAATGTCTTAATCTCTCCCTCATTTTTTTTTTTTTT
>PVIY010046435.1:0-18477 GCA_004026745.1 Myrmecophaga tridactyla | reverse complement strand
AGTATAAAATGAGATGGGGTGATTATTCATTTTTCTTATATGGCTATCAAATTGATGCTACTCTATTAAAAATCCTCTCAAATTTTCAAATAAGTAGCATTATACAGAATTTCTATGTGTCTTCTATTATTAGAGTTTGTGAAATATATGTTTTAATAAATTTTTCTATTTCTATTGCATTCAGGTTATAAAATTTATTAGGGTAAAGTTGTTCATGTCCTCCACTTTTCTTGTATTGAACCCAATTTGACATCCATTTTCTTCACTCTTGATTGCAGTAATTTGTTTATTTTTCCCTCTCTTTCTCTCTTGCCCACTCTTATTTTTTTTAATTAAATTACTAATATTTTTCGATTTTATTAACTTTTGCCAAAGACAACTTTTGATTGTGTTGATTTTCTCTACTCTTTTTTTCACTCCTTTCTACCCTTATCTTTAATCTTTTAAAGATGTATCTGCTTTTTATTTGTTTTTTGGTTTGTTTGTTCTTAGTTTCATAACTTGGTAAGATAAAGTTAAGATTGATTGGTTTAAATCCCAGGCATCTGGTGTCATTCTACTTTTTCTCTGGGCAAAGAGTTTTATCTTAAATTTTTGTTATGAGAACGTATGCTTTAAATAGTTTCAAATATTAGAATTTGGGGGGCTTTCATTGTGACCCCCATAGAGTTTAATCTGGTAAACATTAAGTGCACTTTAAAAAATATTGATTGTGTGTCATTTTGTTGTGCAGTTTGCACACATGCACAAACATTCACACATATTCATTTAAACCAAGTCTTCAATGTTTTTGCTGATTTTTGTCTGCTTGCTCTCTCAGTCAGCTACTGATAGAGATTTGGTAATCATTAGATATATACAAATTTAGAATTGGCTAGGTTGTAAGAGATCAACAACTTTCTAATTATATTAGGTACTACTTTATTGATTTCAGGGCCTCTTGCTTTATGGTATTTTAATATCAATATAGCTTCTACCAGCAATTTCATGGTTAGTGTTTACCTGCAACATTTTATTCATTCTTTCATGTTCATTCATTCTATGGTTCTTATATATAATCAATGACCTCTAAACACCATACAGATGTGGTTTTTAAAGCAGTTTAAAAACCTTAGAGATTTTCCTTTCAGATTTTACTCTATTTAAAGTAGAAAAATACTTGGGTTTATATGTGCAGTTATATTTTTTTAATTTTCCCATGTCCATCTCTTTTATGTTCCTTTTTTCTTCCTTTTGCATTTTTCAATTGATTAAATTCTTACAATTGAGTTTTTCCTTTTTATTAACTTGTAAAATGCATAGACCTTTACTTTATTTCAGTTGTTAGGGAGGATAAAATGAAATGAATCCTTGACATTTACAGACTAAAAAAAAAAAAATTAATATTATTGCTAAAAAAAATTAATATTATTGCTATTTCTCCAATACTACTAACCCATTAGCAGCCTAAAATTCTGTTTTCCTTAAGTATTTTACACTATTGTTATCATGTATTTTAATTATATGTGTAATAAGATCCATTAGGTAGGGCTATTATTGTTTTGCACATTAAATGTTATGTTAATATATTCCTGTTAGGTCCCAGCTCAAGGAGCCTTCTGCTCTGGTCGGGTAGCAAATTGAAACAAGGCACGAGGAGTGACCATTTCACTCTGATGCTAGCAGAGCAGTAGTCTCTTATATACTAAATTACACAGGTGACACCTTTCATGGGATGTATGATTGGATATATGTTACATCATTGGTTACAGCATTGGTGCTGAATCATCGTTACATAAGCTATGCTGTATCATGCCCCCCCAGAACTTCAGACCTGGGAGCACTTTTGGCGGCCATCTTAGCAGGCTGTTTATAATGAACAATTTTTCGAGCACCTCAATTCCCACGTATTTCCTCTGTCTACTATTGTTTATTTTCTCTTGTATTTTTATATTCTCCTGAGATCATTTTCTTTCTTCCTAAACAAATGATTTGCTTTTCTCTAGTGTAAGCTGTCTGACAAATTATTCCTTCAATTTTGTTTTGCTAAAAATGTCTTTCTGTTGCATTCATTGTTAAAGGAATTTATTAAGGGACATAGAACTTTAGATGGGCAATATTTTTTCTTTTTTTATTGTTAAGATAAAATTTCTTTTAGATAAAATTGTCTTCAAGGTGCCATTGTTTTGGTTGAGAAGATAGCTATAGTTCTTATTATTTTTCCTTTGAAGTAACATGTCATGTTTCTTCGCCTGGTTTCAAAATTTTCTTCTTCTTGCTTGGTTTGCTTGTTTCTTTTTGGTTATCAATGATCTTACTATAATATGACCTTATGTAATATGGTTAAGTGTAGTTTAATTGGCATTTATACTACTTAGGGTTGGTTGAGGTTCGTGAATCTCTAAATAGTTCACTTTGCCAGTTTTGAAATTTTTTTCATACATTGTATTTTTATTATTACTTCTTACATCCTCACTTTTCATTCTGGAATACCAGATATATGTATGATGGAAGTTTTGAGCATCCCCTGTTCTGCTTTTACTTCTATTTTATCTGATTTCCATGGAAGTGTCTTTCAATTCACTTTCATTGTTTCTGTTGTTTTCTATTGCCACATAACAGCCACTAATTCATTAGCTTAAAAAACAGTAATTTATTATCATACAGTTTCAATTGATCAACAAAAGTCCCATCATGATTTAATTTGGTCCCCTGCTCAGGATTTCACAGGGCTGAAATCAAGCCAGGGCTGTATTCTCATTTGAGGTTTGAGGTCCTTTTCTGTTCTAGTTTGCTAGCTGCCAGAATGTGATATAGCAGAAGCAGAAAGGCTTTTAAATGGAGAATTTAAGTTGCAAGTTTACAATTCTAAGGCTGTGATAATGTCCCAATTAAAGCAAGTCTATAAAAATGTCCAAATTAAGGCACCAACAAGAGGTTACCTTCACTTGAGAAAGGCCGATGAAGTCCATGGCAAACATGGTGACATCTGCTAGCTTTTTCTCCAGGCTTCTTGTTTCATGAAGCTCCCCCAGGGACAGTTTTCCTTTTCATTTCCAAAGTTTTCTGGCTGTGTGAGCTCTGTAGATTTTTTTCCCAAATAGTTCCCCTTAAAGGGCTTCTGTAACTAGCCCCACCTTGAAAGGGAAGAAATACATCTCCATGGAACCCATCTAATCAAAAGTTACCACCCACAATTGGGTGGGCCACATCTCCATGGATAATTAAAAAGCTCCCACCCAACAATATTGAATAGGATTAAAGGACATGGCTTTTCTGGGATATACCACAGATTCAAACTGGCACATCTTCGAAGGGACTAATGGTCTTAATCTAATCAGAAAATTTTTTCTGTGTTCCCTCTCTTTTTCTTTAGAAACTGATTTTTTAGTATGCTTTGTTAGGCTTTGATTGAGTTTGATGTTCTTACATGCTTAGACCTGAAAGACTACAAGAGATTCTCTCTTCCCTGCAGAGGTTCTGATGTAGTTCTCTTGTCTCCTGCTCAATGTAGCTTTAAAATTTTGCAAATGTCTGAAATGGAAAAATCTGGGTCTATTTGAAGAAGACCCTGTCTCTAGTAGGTCTCTGTTTTTAAGCACCACCAGATTTCCAGAGAGTTTACCCTGACTTTTTGCAGTTCCTATTTTTGTGACCTCAGCCTTCTAATGCAGCACCATATTTCATCAGAGGTCCCCAGGAGAAACTGACCATGGGTTTCTGTGCCTCAAGTCTTCATTTTATCACACCAGCCCCATGCATTTGATAATACATGCTTAATCCAAGCTTAAATTCGTAGGCAAGACAAATATGCAGCTTGTTCCCAGAATTTCTCCACACCAGGAAGGAAGACTGGAAATTGTCTGTTCACTTTGGAAAATTCCTCTCTTTTCAGGGATTTTAATTTGTTTCTATCATTGCTTCCACATCTCTCTATGGTTTTGGTAATTTGCGTATTACTTTACATATTTGCTGTTGTAAGAGGATTGGTTTACTGTGTTTCATTATGTAATATTTGGCTACTAAAGTCCAAAGCAAGGATATCAACCTGATTTTATTCACTCTACAGTATTGCTTAATCACCAAACTTAATCAGTGATACAGAATTTTATTCTCTTATCTCCATTTTACCATTAATAAGGTAAAATATGAAAAAAGTAAAGCCCCTAGGACAAGAGTATAGAGTCGATGAACAATTAACCAAGTAAGTTGCTAAGACGTTTTAGCTCTAGAGATAATTATCTAACCCTCAGATACTATTTAACCTCTTTTTTTCATATTTGATATTGTCCACAGGAAAATAAGTTATTTTTATCCCTATCTGCTTAAGTTTCATTTATTTTTTAAACAAAAATTGACCTTAATCAATATTCATAAATATAAGAGTGACTTACTAGTCTTCTGCTAAGCCACAGGCTCATATATGTTCCCTCTTGAAAACCCTCTAAAATAACAATGCAATAAAAAAAGACCCCAAAATAAAAAGAAGAAAAAATGAGTGTGCTGGTGTGAAAGGATGTATGTACCCTAGAAAAGCCATGTTTTAATCCTAATCCCATTTTGTAAAAGCAGCCATTTCTTCTAATCCCTATTCAGTATTATATATGTGAAACCGTAATTAGATCATCTCCCTGGAGATGTGACTCAATCAAGAGTGGTTGTTAAACTGAATTAGGTGGAGACGTGTCTCCATCCATTAGGGTGGGTCTTGATTAGATTTCTGTAATCCTGTAAAAGAGAACGACAAGAGAGAAAACCAGGAGATTCAGAGAGAGCAGAGAACGCCACAGCACCACGAAGCAGAGAAGCTACCAGCCAGTGAGTTTTGGAGATGAAGAAGGAAAATACTTCCCGGGGAGCTGGAGAGGAAGCTAGCAGATGACGCTGTGCTCACCATGCACCTTTCCAGATGAGCGAGAAACTCTGACTGTGTTTACCATGTGCCTTTCCACTTGAGAGAGAAACCCTGGACTTCACTGGTCTTCTTGCACCAAGGTATCTGTCCCTGGATGCCTTAGGTTGGACATTTCTATAGATTTGTTTTAATTGGGACATTTTCTTGGCGTTAGAATTGTAAACTAGCAACTTATTAAATTCCCCTTTTAAAACCCATTCCTTTTCTGGTATATTTGCATTCTGGCAGCTAGCAAACTAAAACAATGAGAAAATACAAATATATAGAAGTAAGCAACTGGACAAGTGGGAACAAATTCATATTTTGGCATTAACATTTCAATAATTGGAGACATTAGGTTCCTCTGAAGGCAGAAGTAAAGGACAGGAATGAACACTGACATTTTTTATTTGTGTATATCAGGGAATATATTTGGGTAATTGGAGTGAGGAGGCCACACATCTTCATTTTCTATAATACAAATTAAATATTCAATTCATAAACACTAAGAGAAATCAAGAAATATCATTATAAGTAACTAATTTATAAATTAAATAAATGCAAGAAAATAGGGTTTAAAAAGTTACGAGCTGTGTTCCCTGAGGAACAGGTATTTACAGGAAGAGAAAGGGTTTTAGTTAAGCATTGCTGGGAGAGATAATCTAATTTCTAGCTGAGATCAGAAACTGCTCCCTAATGCAATCAGGAGTGAACAAGAGCATTGAGAGAATTGGCAGTGATGTGTAGGACTATACTTTTCAAGATTTTGTAAAGGGATGGTTCAGAAAGAAGCTGTGTGCTTGCACAAAGTGGGAAGTATGGTATTAATCATACAATTTGTCCTGTTATATATGAAAAACTTGGTAAAAATTAAGCATTTTATAAATTTAAGTTCCTTTAGCTATAAATCTATCCAAATACAGTATAACATGGTATTTAAGAGCACAGGCTATAGAATAATTCTACTGGCACTGATACTTACTAAGTCTCTGACAGGGAGCAAGTGGGTATGAGAATTCAATACATTGTGTAAAATATTTGAACACCATTTGGTACATAATAAGAACTATTTAAGTCTTCATGAGAAGTATGTTCTCTGGTTTATTTAATCATTAGTATGGAAGATATTTATATAGAGACCTTTTTTTTTCTTTCTGTTGCATATATGACCCTTTAAGAAATATTTTCCTTTACTTTATTATAGCAAATATTAGAGAGAAGGAAAGGAGGGAAGAAGAGGAGAAAAGGTGAAGGAAGGGGGTGCGTAGAATAAGGTCATAGGCAGGGAAAAAAACAGTTGTAATTGCAGAATATGAGAGCAAAATGAAAGTACCATATTCCTGAAAAGATTGGGGTACTTTCCAAAAATTGCAAGTTTTTTTTTTTCCCTGGGAGTTTAAAGATGTCTCGAAAATTCCATGAGGTATCAATTTGTGTGGGTGTATTTTATGTCTTCAATATTCTGTTAATTTCCTTTTCAGGCTGTAACACATTATCAAACGTTTAGTGCATCACAGTAGCTTATGCTTATTCTCTTATATTTCTGGAAATCAAAAATCCGAAATGCTTTGTAAGTGGGGCTAAAATCAAGGTCATGTCAGAAGTTGTCCCTTCTGGAGGCCCCAGAGGATAATCTGTTTCTTGCTGTTTCAGCTAATAGAAACTGTGGACATTTCTTGGTTTGTGAATGTATCACTCTGTTTCCTGCCTTCATCATTACATTGTCTTCGCTGACTTTGATCCCCCTTAGCTCCCTCTTGTAAAGACCCTTGTGGTCACCATGGACCCACCTGGGTAATCCATACTGACCTCCCCATATAAAGGTCATTAACTTAATCACAACTGCAAAGTCCCTTTTGCCATAGAGGGTAACATATTCACAGATTCAAGGATCAGACGATGGAAACCTTTGGGAAGCCATTATATAACCTACCAATAATTTGCAATATATTGTAAATATGTATGCTATTGTCATAACAAAACACGGGAGTCCTCAAAGAATCAAGAAAAATGAATGAATTGCTTAATTTGAATTATTTCCCCAAATCTGATTGGTCTTGCATTCTCAAAGTATAGGCCCTACACTCAGTGATTCCATGAATATTTGGAACTTCTCCTGAACTGTTAGCTTAATTTCTGTATAGAAATCCTAAATACAATACGTAAGGCAAACGGGATTTCTGGAGCACTTTAGGAACTTAACGACCATTTAAAATTTAATAATAGATGACAAAATATTCTGAGTTCAAATTAATTGACTCATAAGCAAACTTTGGAAACACTCGGTATTGCTAATTAAGCTTCCTGCATCTCTTTTGGTTAACTTAGGCATTGTCAAATTACTATTGCCTTTTGAACACATAGATAAAATCTATACTTCATTTTGAACCTAGGCTTCTGAAGCCAGCAATTGTTTAATGGCAATCTGTAATTAATCAGTGAAGTAAAGAATAAAATGCATTTCTTTTCCTTTTTTAAGAAAAGCTAATCTTCCAAATTAAAAAATATGCTTTTTAAAAAAAAAATTCCATTTATAGAAATTTATTGTTTATAAAGACATTAGTTATCATTAAACAATCCAATATCCTCAGTTTTTAAGTGAGAAAACAAAGGAAATAAACATCAAACACCTCTAAAAGAAGGATGTGGAATATAATTAGTCTTTTCTCTTTTTCCTCTACTGTTTCCACTTTTCTGTGCATTCTCAAAAACTATGCTCATTCAGTTTATGTTTTTCTTGAACTTACTGAAAAAGGAATGTCTATTTGTTAATAATTATTTAGAAAATACAGATACACCCAAATAAGACTATAATAACTTATACACTTGATGTCCCAAAATAAATATTAGTAACATATCCTTCTAGAATGTTTGCTCTACTTATAACACAAAACATAAGTTTTTACAAGTTTTTTGGCACTATCTTCTCATGTGACTATGTATTCTCCTGCTACCTTGTTAGCAACTAAACGGTATTATAAGTAAAATGTACTTAGCAAATCCATATTGTATATTGTTTATGTTGTTTTTTAATATCTATATTATAGGAAAACTTCCATTGCTTTCCCATAGCTATATTTCATTCATAAAGAAATAATTATTGAGGGTAAAAATACTTGAAATAGAAAAGCTCAGAAATAATTATTGGGGATAAAAATACTTGAAATAGAAAACCTCAGTTAAGTTATATGTAAAATATACATATAATGTTTAAGGTTTTGGATATAAATTTCTTGGTTTCCTTCAATAATTACTGTATGATGACTATTTCCGCTAACTGTATCTGAAGGATGCTGTTTCCCTTCAATATCTTGACTTTTCCTTTTATAGGCAAAAAACAATATCATTATTTGGCTGAGGTTTCTTCAGAAGTATAAATAGTTACAAATTGTCAAAATAATATAGTCACTTACAGAAAGGGACCTGTATTTTGCCATGATTTTCTAATTTATGCCTCACAATATTTTATAAGTGATCACCAACAGAATGGATTGCTGTATAGTTAAAACACTATATTTCCAAACTTCTCTTGTTGTTTTATGTGAGCATGAGACTAAGTTCTGGGCATTGAATTGCGAGCACAAGAGTTTTGTAAAGCTTCCAGGAAGACTACTTTTATAAAAAGGTGGTCATCTTTTCCTCCTTTCATCAATTCTTTTAACTAGTATCTAGATGTGATGGTTGAAACTTGGGGACAATGAGAAGCCTGATTAGATCCCAGCTATGCTGGAGTTGAGATGCAATAAAGCACAGGTTCCTAAGGAGAGGTATAAATCCTAACTGACTTTGCACAGTCTATCTCTGGAATCTTTTTGGATGAGAAATAAATAAATAGGTAAATTTTTCAAGCCACTAACATTTTGGATTTCCTCTTTTTATGCCACTAAAAACAATTCCTATCTGGTCCTAAGCCTATTTCCTAAATGTATTTTGGGCCAGATGGAAATATTAATTTGGTTGTTGTCATTACTAATTATGTAACCTATGGCATACTAATAATTTAAAGGGTTAATACAAAAACTATGCCGATAAAAAGTATTGATCCAAAAATAATCTGATATTTACACATTTTCACAAATGTAATCTACACATTGATTTCAAATTCCACCATGATGTTTCATTCCAACAAATCTACTCCATATTCTGGCAATTGATAGGTCAAACACAGCCCCAGAATTGTTTTGCTAATCTTGGTGTTGAAAGGATATAAATTTAGAAGATGCCAGTGGAAGGATGATAGAGATAGCTTATTGCAAATTAATTTTAGGAACAGGGATGAAATTTTGACCATTTGGTATCTTTAGGCATTTCTCTCCACCCAGTGCCCAGGAGAGATAGGCAACTATTTCTGCATATAGACACATATCATGGACAATGGAAAACCATATACTTCCTTGTTGTTAATTTGATGGTGCTAAATTTTCCCCAAATCAAAGACAGAGCTCTGAATATCTAAGAAGAACCTCAAGGAACAAGCAGGAAGACTAAGCAGAGCCTACTAACATTCTATTCTTTTAATATAAATTATAGGGAAATCAGAATCTTCCCTAGGAGATCAGGTCCTAATTAAGTACTCCAAATGCTTTAAAAGTTGACACGGAGACTATACACAAGGGCATGTCTACTTCATACAAAATGACCCGGACCATGAATAATAATGGCGATATGACTTTATTTTCCCCTTGGAGAAAAGAAGAAGAATTGATCATATATGCCAGCAAAAGAACGAAAACATTGTTAATGTGTCAAGAGAGAACTGGAAGTTTTACACACTTCCTCACTCCCAGATCTTCCTATTTTCATATTCTTTTAAAACTATTTGGTTTAAGATGTAAGCCTATGCTCAACTGTGGCTAGAGCTTGTCGTTCTGGGAAAACACCAATTAAGTTTCAAAGAAGAACTATTATAACCACATAAAGGTCCTTATTTTGTACACACCATTGTTTCTTTGCAGACACCTAGGACAGAGAAAATGACAGTTTAGCTGTAGCCAGATCTCTCTGTCCTCATTAATTTAATTTATCTCAAACCCCAACATTCAATCCAATTCTATTACTTAAATTATGTTCTGTTCCATTGGTCATACACCCTTACAGAGTTTTTATAAAATGTATATGGATGATAGCTAAATGAACTGAAAAAATGCCCTACATGTGAACAATATGAACATATTTCCATTACATTTACTCAAATAATTCTGAGTCCTAGAAAATCCCCTCAATTTTGAAAATATTATAGTCCTAAATAAATTGATGTCTATCTTATTGCCTTTATTTTTAAATTTTGCTTATTCTTTTCCATAAAGGATCTCAATCAGATATCTTAGTGGTGTGGGTTCTTCATTTGTTACATATAGCCTGATCTGCCACCCCTTTCAAGACCACCTTAGCATCTCCATAAATAAATAAACCCAATTCCAATTTCTCATGAGCCCACTATCCAAAGTCCCCAAAAGTCAGCTTATTGCAATATTATGTACCCTAGCACACCATGTAATTTAGAACCCAATGTCACTGTACTAACAGGAGCATTTCCTGAGCAAATAGGAGGCATAATATTACAGATGTCTAATCTGAAGCTTAACAAAAACTTACTGTTGTGGTGTTAAGAAGGTAAGTATAGGATAACAGGAAAGGGAAAACAACACCACCACACTAAAAATTGGGTTTTAGGTTTTCCCAGTTCAATTCAATCTATGTTAGAAGTCCAAATCTATATCTGTGAATTTAAATTTATTTGGAAGGAAACTCCCTCAAAGAGTTGATTATGTTGTCATATGCTTCTTTCAAACCTTAAAGAAACCCAATACTGTAAACCCAATACAATGCTCATTTTGTGAACACTTCCCATCCCAAGCTTCCAGTGTGTGCCCTTTTCCAAAGTCCTGCATTTCTTCAACTTTTTACTGGCTGTAACACTGTTTCTGATATCATTAAAACTGTTTTCTCTCTCCTTCTCTCACTTTTACTTTCTGACTCTATCTGGGTTGTTCTGGCTCCATCTCTCTCACTCTCCCTTTTCATATAGTTCTTACTGTTATATAACATGGTTTTGTAGAAAGACACTGTTTCCCCAACTTTTTGGAATATAAGATACAGGACAAAATAACAAGCAAAAAAAACTTCAAAAAAAAATAGAGAGGGATAGAATGTGTTGTGTACACCCAGTAGCACAAAGCAACATTAAAAACGATTCAGAGGCCATCATTTACCTCACTAGAGTGCCATTTAAGGTTAATCACTTCTTTGTAGGCTAAGGCATGCTTGGGAAAAAGCCAGTATACTCAGATGAGCCTTCCCTTTCTTGTTCTAAATTACTGTCACTTAAGATGCATGCAAAGTGATCCTAAGCTAATCCTCTGAGACAGGACAAGGCCACTTTGGCATGGAAGGAATCCTTTACTTGTGCAACTATAACTAACAAGAGCAGCTCCAGCCTTACCTGCTAAAGTCTAGGGACCTTAGACTCCCTGTGTTTTACTTGATTTCCAAGTGCAAATTTGTAGGTGAAGTCTTAAGATGTTAGCAGTTTGACGTGAATAGGATTACTATGTCTCTTCCAATTCTAACATCTCTAATTGCTACAATAAGTGGAAACACAAACAGGAAGCACACTTACCTGAGCTAGAGTGAAAGGGGAGAACAGACAGCAGTAAAGAATAGCATCTACTGCTCAGCTGATCAGGGCTGCCTCTGTAGAGGCCAAACTACCTGTATGGGAAAAGACTGAGACTGGAAATAAGAGGGTAGCCCACCTTATCCAAAATGCTGCAAATTCCTGTTCTATGAATGTGAATGGAGAAAGCCAAAGATGAGAGAGATGACTTTTATTAAGCAGAGATACTCACTACAAATAACTCTGCTTGAATTTATGTCTTCTCAGTGGACTAAATTAGGTTAACATTAGATTAACTTTCTTTAAATTGGAAAGATCCTGGAAGCATGTGGACAGGCCAGGAGAGGGCAGGAAGCATTCTCACATAAGGTGTACCAGAAGTCTGGGAGCCTCCCACACTTTTATTTGTCATATTCTTTTACTTAATACACAAGAGGTAGAGATAATTGTCAATACCCTGTACAAACAAAAAAAGAAAATTTAAAAATACTAATTCAGGCCCAACAGAGTCACTTACAAACACTTATATTAATACCTGAAGAAGTTGCTTTTCTAGAGGATATTCACGTAAATGGAAAAAGAAAACAGATTGCAAAAATGTTGCACACAATATATATTTACCTGAAAAGTTGTTTTGTTTTGCATTTCCAAGATTACAGAAAGTCTTACACAATTTTAGTCATTCATTTCTGACTGTTTGCTCTTTCTTTTTTCTTTTCTTTCTTTTATTTTACATTGTAAGACCACTTCTTTATCTGTTTGCTAAGGGGAAAATATCAAAATTATTATACAGCAAAATTGTACATATTACCAACTTAAGCTTTACACTTGGGGGATAATTTTCCACCTAATTAAAAGTGAAGAACTTTTTTGGAAGTGAATTGCAAATTGTACACATAGTGGATTTAGTTTTCTCATTTAGAATTAAATCATTTTAGTAGGATACAAAATTAAGCTAAAACATTTAGAGGCTTAAGAATAGGTGCCAGCTTGTGTATCTTTCTCAGATGGATTTATTAATTTCATATTTTAAGTTATACAATTTGAAGAATAAAAGTTATTTGAAGACATATTTGAAGACTTGTTCAAGCCTTCCACTTATTTTGTCCCCCTTTTTTTTCCAGAGATATTCTTCATATTAATGTATTACTGAAGCACAGTGATCACAGATAGACAACTGCCAGTTGAATATATAAACAGATTTTTGTTTACACTTTATAACAGCTGATTCTACGAATTTGACATACTATCTCCTAACCCATACAAGTTCAAATTTGTGGAGATTCACATTTTATTAATAAAATAATGTTCCATGTACCGGAATATGTACCTACTATTCTATCAATCACACACACAAACATAATTTCAAGTGTGTAAATTTTACAATGAAAACCTGGGTAACAAATCGTTTTTTGTCTCATATACACACTGAATTTGTGGACATTATCAGTTAATCGGAACCATGCTTGGCAGTTTATATGCATACTCTCATGTGAATGTCCACAAATTTCATTTTACAGATTAACTAAAAATAAAGATTCATAGAGATTAAGTAAATTGTTCATAGTAAGTTAGGCACTGTATAGAGAAAATGGGATTCAGTGTTCAGTCTAGAATACCCACAAACTAAATAAAACAGCTTATGGGGTTATGAAGGAACAGATTCAGTCATTAAAGAAGTTATATTTTATGGCACTTGCAAATATTTCCTCCAAACTGTTTCTGTTTTATACATTTTGTCCTGTAACTTTTCTGGCTATTTCTACTGCTACCCACTGTCAGCACAATTCACTGCAAGTGTTAGCATCCTACATTACATCTTCCCTTACCAGTACTAGTGCCTTTACGGCTTCATCTTCCATATGACATCTCATGTCCTTTTGCTCTAGTTGTACCAACTACTGTATTGTAATTCTTTACTATTACTCTGGGTATTTTATGCTCCAATGCTTCTAACTGAAATCTCCTTACCTGCCCCATCGTGCTAGGAAACTGTACTGTAAAACTCTTTATATTTAGATAGTCAGGTATGGCAAGGATGAGTGATACGATAGATGCATGAAAGAAAAATGTATTAGTACTCACAGGTCTGAGAACAGAGAGGAGCAGCATGCCTTGCAGGGGCACACAGGGAAACATTAGGAGCATATTTTAACCAATTAGGCAGGTAGAAAAAAGATGGTAGTGGCCCTGGGGGCAGTGGCTATATAGTGTTATATGGGTGGAGATGTAGCTGTTGGTCAAAGCAAGAGTGGGAACCGAGGAATTTGCATTTGAATTTTTCAGGGGCACAAAGTCTGGTAGAACTTGGAGAGGAGAAGGAGAAGCTGCTTATCTTGTATGAGCAAGTGTCAGGGGTGGTCACTAAGGGACTGAAAGAAAAGGTCTAAAATGCTGAGGCATCATGACAATGTTCCTTATGTTACTAGCAACCTCAGAAATACTAAAGCAGCATGATAATGTAGAAAAGCTCTAATTCACTGCAGAAACAGCTTGAAAAAATTCTGACTAAGCATATGAATTATGATGTAAAGTTTTGTCATTTTCTTGGCTGATCTTACTCTTATAGCATGCTATTGCATGAACTTGGGTAGATGATGGTTGCCAAATCCTGAAATGGAAGCTTTCCTTTATGAGATGTATCTTCAGTGTGTTGTGTATTATATATGTAATTACCTTAATTATTTTAATGAGTGTAGCAGAGACTGCTGTTTATCAAAATGCAGTTCCTCTTCTTTTTGGATCCAGCAATAGACTACATGTCTACACTTCCATTACATTCTAAGCGCGGCTATGAGTCTAAATTTTAGGCACTGAAATATGAGCAGAATTGATGGATGCCATTAGATTTACCCAAAAGAAACCTCCAGTATAAGTGCCACTTCATTTTGACAGTAAATAACATGACTATAGCAGCCTTGAAAACCTGAAGAAGGTAGAACCTCTATCAGCATGGACTGTTTTGGTTGGTTAATGCTGCGAGAAGTGCAATACAGCAGAAATGGGTTAGTTTTTGTAAAGGGAACTTATTATTACAAGTTTACAGTTATAAGGCCATAAAAATGCCCAAACTAAGATATCCATTAAAAGATACCTTGATTCAAGAGAGGGCCGATGATATTTGGGGATTCTCTGACAACTGGGAAGGCACACAGACATATGCAAGCTTTCTTTCCTGGCTTCTTCAAATGGTTTCTCTGGGGCATTTTTTTTCCTGCATCCCCAGAGTTCTCTGCCTGTGTCAGCTCTGAAGCTTCTTCTAAAATGGTTCCCTCTTAAAGCACTCCAGTAAGTAGACCACCTTGAATGGGTGGTGTGTTAGTTTGCTAGGTGCCGGAATGCAATATACCAGAAATGGAATGGCTTTTAAAAGGGGGGATTTAATACATTCAATAAGTTACAAGTTTACAGTTCTAAGGAAGTAAAAGTGTACAAATTAAGTGACCAACAAGAGGTTACCTTCACTCAAGAAAGGCTGACACTGTCCAGAACAGCTCTATCAGCTAGGAAGTCACACGGCTGACATCTGCTGGTCCCTAGCTCCTGGCCTCCATTGCTTTCAGTCTCTGTCTGTGTGAGGTTTCCTTACTTTGCTTCTCTGGAGCTGGCTTTCATCTCTTGGATTCCCTGGGCTCTCTCCAGGTTCTGGCTTGCTTCACATCTCATGGGAAGTTACCCGGCAATGTCTGCTGAGCTTCAAGCATCTCTAAACATTTGTGTCTTTGCTCTCTCTGTTGGCTTTGTCATTTCTGTCATTTCTGACTCTCTCTAAAATGTTTCCTCTTTCAAAGGATTCCAGTAATCTAATCAAGACCCACCTGGAATAGGTGGATCTCCGTCTAATCAAAAGTTAATACCCACATTGGGTATGTCACCTCTCCATGGAGATCATCTAACCAAAAGTTTCCAATTTTCATTATTGAATCAGGATTAAAAGAAACGGCAGCCTCCCCAAGATGAAATCAGGATTAAAACATGGCTTTTCTGCAGTACGTAATAGTTTCAAACTGGCACAAGTGGAGACACATATCCATGGAAATCACCTAATCAATAGGTCCCTGTACAATGGGTACAGCACACCTCCATAGAAACAACTTAATTAAAAAGATCCTACGCAAAAATATTGAGTCAAGATTAAAGATCATTGCTTTCCTGGGGTGTGCAATAGTTTCAAACCAGCACAGATTGTATGGAGGAAAGCCATTCCCACTGTCCTGAATACCTACCTGGAATACTTATTTGGCTAGAAATAAAATTCTATCATATTGAGCCATTACATGTTTAGGTCTATTTGTTACTACAGTCTATCCTACCCTAACTAATACAATGAACTACAAATTCATATATAAACAAATATTGCACCAAAAGTTTCATTTGCTGTAAATCCACCAAAGCTCATGTTGGACGGAATCAATCCTCTTCTCAGAAGTAGTGTTGATCTGTCTGTGCTTTTGCATATATATTCAATATTCTATGCATTTGCAAGCATACAGATAAATGATATAACATGCATTTGTTCATGAATGAAAGCATATGTATGGTTTTGCAGCTTGTCTTGACTACCTAATTTTCTATCATTCATAAGATGGATATTGAAAAGTGTATGTATTAAGTTATGCATGTGCACATTTTATGTTTTAATACTTACTGAAATTAATAAGAGTATTGCTGGAGGCATGAAATTATACAATATAGTCTTTATATTCAAAAGGCATATACTAAATATATAGAAATTTATTTTGCCCATAACAAGGTATAATATATCATATATTACATGTAGGAATTCTGGATCAAATAATTTCTAAAATAAAAACAAAAGGTTAAAAATAACATTCACTTGAGTGGTTAACTTGTGTCAAGCACTGTGCTATGTGCTTTCTGCAATCAGCTTTAATTGAGATATAATTAACATACAGGAAATGCACCATATTATAGGTTTAGTTTTGTGAGTGTTGGTTATTTTACACACTCAAGTAACCACCATAAAAAAAAGAGTATAGAATATTTCCATCCTCCTAGAAAGTCTGTTTATGTCCCTTTCCAGCCACCACACCCATCAAACCTTGTACCACTATCTGACTTATTTCACATAGAATAGTTCTAGCTATATTTGAGTTTGATTTAAATGGAATCCTACACCATGTGCTTTTTTGTGTCTAGCTTTTTTTGCTTAATTTAATTGTTAGATATCCATGATTCAGTGTGTATCAATAGATCCTTCCTTTTAAAACGTTTTAGGTAGTATTTCATTGCATGGATAGACCATAATTTATCTTTTTGGTTCACCTATTGAACATTTATGCTACTCATACTTGTAGATTATTACAAATAAAGTTTATGCACATTCATATTTATAATTTCTCCTTTATCTTGGGTAAATAACTGAAATATGAATGCCATAAGATAAGATAATGCACTTTTGACATTATGAAAAATTGCTACTCTTTAAACTAAATGTAAAATTTTATCCTCCTACTGACAATATTGCAAATTATTATCATTACTATTATAGCTACTACAATGTTTGTATGTAGTGTTATCTCATTGTTTATTTAATTTGAATTTCTTGATGATTAATGATGTTGATTAAATTTCATGTGCTTACTGGACTTGCATATATTTTTTTAACAACTCTGTTGGGCTATAATTTAAATGTAATATAATTCACCTCTTTAAAGGTATGATTCAGTGGACTTTCATATATCCACAGAGTTATGCCTCTGCACCATAATTTTTTTTTTGTATACTGTATGGCTATTTCATTCTTCTTCCATGTGAGTATCCTGTTATTGCAGCAACATTTGTGGAATTTTTTTGGGGGGTGGAATACATCAGCCAGGAATTGAACCTGGGTCTCCCACATGTAGGTGAAAATTCTATAACTCAAGTGCCTTCACACCCCTACCATAATAATTTTTAGAACATTTTCATTACCCCAAAAGAAACCCCACATCCCCTAGCTTCCATTTCCCTAGTCCTATTATCCCCAGCCCTAGGTAACTATTAATCTTCTTTCTGACTCTATAGATTTGTTTATTCTGAGCATTTATAAATGCACTCATATAGTATCTGGGTCTTTGCATGTTACTTCTTTCACTTAGCATAATGCTTTCAAGACTCAACCATATTGTAACTTGTATCAGTATTTCACACTTTTATTGCTGAATAATAGTCCATTGTATGGCTAGATTTCACTTTATCTATCCATTATTCAATTGAAGGATAATTCAGCTTTTCCACTTTTTAGCTGTTATAAATAATGTTACTATGAATATTGATGTAAAAAGTTTTGTGTGAACTTAGTTATTATTTCTCTTGTGTATATGATATATTCTTCTGTACAATACCTGTATTTGTCTGGGTTCTCTAGAGAAACAGAACCAACAGGAGATATTTGTAAATATGAGATTTATAAAGGTGTCTCATGCAACCACAGGAATGGAAGAATCCAAATCCATACGGCAGGCTGTGAAGTAGCAGCTCTGATGAAGAGTCTGGACTAACTCCACAGGAGAGGCTTGCTCACTGAAGAAGCAGTGCAAAACTTTCTTTCCCTTTAAATGTCTTTGATTGATTGGATTATCTCATTGTGGAAGACACACCTTAGTTGATTGCAGATGTAAACAGCCACAGATGCAATCAACTGACTGATGATTTGATACACCATCCTGGTTATCAGCCAGCCAAGAAATATCCTTTCAGCAATGGTCAGGCCATTGCTTGCCTGACCAGACAACTGGGCATAACCATTTGGCCAAATTGGCACCAGAACCTAACCATCCCAGTTCCTTTTCAAGATGTTTGGCATTTTCTTTCATTGGGTTGTTTGTATTTATATTGTTGAATTTTAGAATGTCTTTATATACTCTGGGTACAAGTCCTTTGCCAGTTGTTCTAGTTTGCTAGCTGCCGGAATGCAATATACCAGAAACGGAATGGCTTTTAAAAGGGAGAATTTAATGAGTTGCTAATTTACAGTTCTAAGGCC
>PVIY010046434.1:0-18485 GCA_004026745.1 Myrmecophaga tridactyla | reverse complement strand
ACATGGGACATGGCTCCCAGAGATGTAAACCTTCCTGGCAATGTGGGACAGAAATCCTAGAATGAGCTAAGACTCAGCATCAAGGGATTGAGAAAACCTTCTCAACTAAAAGGGGGAAGAGGGAAATGAGACAAAGTGTCAATTGCTGAGAGATTCCAAACAGAGTCGAGAGGTTATCCTGGAGGTTATTCTTACACATCAAGTAGATATCACCTTGTTAGTCAAGATGTAATGGAGAGGCTGGAGGGAACTGCCTGAAAATGTAGAGCTGTGTTCCAGTAGCCATATTTCTTGATGATGATAGTATAATGGTATAGCTTTCACAATGTAACTGTGTGATTGTGAAAACCTTCTGTCTGATCCTCCTTTTATCTACCTTATCAACAGATGAGTAGAACATATGGAATAAAAATAAATAATAGGGGGAAAAATACGGACAACTTTAATTTCTTTCTCTTGTCTAATTTCTCTGGCTAGAACTTCCACCCCAACTTTGAATAACAATGATGACAATGGGCATTCTTGTCTTGCTCCTGATTTAAAAGGGAAAGCTTTTAATCTTTCTGCATTGAGGATGATGTTAGTTGTGGGTTTCTCATATATTTCCTTTATCATGTTGAGGAAGTTCCCTTCTATTCCTTTCTTTTGAAGTGTTTTCATCAAGAAAGGATGTTGAATTTTTGCCAAATGCTTTTTCTTCATCAATCGCCCCTCCATTCTTTATTTACTAAGAGAATCCAAATTTTGTTCAGAGTAACCATGTACTCTCCCCAGAATTTTTTGCAGCAAGGGGTGGCATATCATTCAGTTCTCACCAAGGAGATACGTGAGGAGGACACTTCATACTTCTCTCTATCCTGAATGTGAGTAGCTTCTACTTAGGTAGGAAGCAGGGACAGCAATGATCCAGGTGGATAGCCAGGTTTCTACTAAAGCAAAGGGATAAGAACTAAGTGAAGAGGTTGAGAATATTAGAGGTTTGCATATCATGAAAAAAGTATTCCTGTAGGTGTTGTAAAGAGTGCTGTGATCAAGGTATGGAGCAGTGGGAATTTGGATCAGAGTACAATGTTGATGGGAAAATAGAGAAAGATAAACTATCAGTTGTTTCCATCTTTAGTGTATCTGAAGGTAACACTGAAGTGAAAAATAGTAGGGTTAGCTAGCAACAAGTTTCTAAAAAACTGGTTCCAGCAATCCTCTTGGTGATGGGGAGGAACAAAATGGACAGACTGAGTGTGGTCTCAGTCCTTTCAGACAGAATCATCTGAGACCTGGATTGCTTATGTTTCAAAGTGTTCCTGATCCAAGTCTGCAGTGATATTGTTTAGTCACTAGCATTCAAGGTATAGGAAAAAAACAAAACAAACAACAACAGAAACACCAAAGCCACTGGTGGTTGGTGGCACTTATCCCTAGATAAGTTTGGAAATGAGATTCTGTATTTGAGTCTAAGAGTGGGGTTTGGAATTCTGATCTGCGTGTGCTGAGGTTGTCTGAAACAGAAGTTTTAGTGGTTCATGGCCTAGTATCTAAGAACTGAGGGAAGTACAAGGGTGCCAAAGCCTGAATAGTCAAATGACTTTAAATTCTGACGCAATAAAATATCACTAACAGTTACTATACATATGTTATTTCATTCAATTCCTCTGAGTTAATCATTATTTTAGTTTTCATTTACAACTAAGGAAGCTAAGATTAGGGAGATGAAGTGACATATAAAAAGTGACACAGCTAATATGTGGTAGAGACAATACTTAAAACCAGTTCTTTCTGATTCAACAAACATATACTTAACTGCTGCACCCCACAGCTTCATTGGAAGCTATGCCAGAATTGGAGGTTCTAACCCCACTTCAGTCTTCCCATAGTATTTGTCCATGTCCCAGCTCAAAGAATTCTCAAGTGCTATGGGAGCAGAGATGAGGAAAGGTTTAATTCTGATTAATTCTGCGTAAGAGGTGAGAGATGACTCCACAGAAGAGATTAGACTTGAATTGGATCTTCAAGAATGGATATATATATATTTTTTTGCCAGCAGAGAAAAGGAATAGTGAAATGGAATTGAGATGCTAAAGTCCATGGGGTGTTTTTAGAGAGTTCAATCTGACTAGTTCCTGAGATGCTTGGATAAAAGTGGCAGGAAACAAGACTGAATAAAACAAATTTTAAAGGCTCTTAAGTGTCTAATGAGAAATTGTATTTTTATCCAATGGGCAATGAGGAATCACTAATGGTTTTAACTAGGTGACTGGCATGATGAGATTTGTGTTTTAGAAAGATGACTGCAGCCACAGTCTGGAGGATGAATGAAGGTGAGGCAAGGCTAGAGGTCGTGAGAATCCTAACAGCTAAGAAATTAGGAATCAAGGAACTAGGATATCAGCAGTAGGAATGAAGAGGAGGACAAATTGTCCACAAGACTTGATGACTCTGCATATGGAGAAACTAGAAGAAGCAACAGCCAAAGATGACTCTAAAGCTTATAATTAGGGCACTAGTCTGAATGGTGATATGTTTAATCAAGGATGAAACATTTAGAAATCATGACATTAACAAACTAACAATAATGTTAATAGCTAATACATTAAAAATTTACAGAGTGTAAGCATAGTTCAGTGGTAGATTTCTTGCCTGCCATGAGGGAGAACTGGGTTCGATTCCTGTTCCATGCACTTCCCAAAAAAGACAAACAAGCAAAACAAACCAACAAAACAAACAAATATTCAACATATGTTGCTGCAATAATGGGATACTCATATGGAAAAATAATTAAATGTGACCTCACCATACAACATACAAAAAAAAATTTACCTCAAGTACTGTTCTAAATGCTTTACACAGTAATCCTTTCTGATGCTATTCATATCCCCCATTTTAGATTTGAAAACTGAGGCACAGAGCTGTCCTGCATCTACTAAGTAGAAGAGCTGAGATTTGAATTGTGCAGTTTGGGTTCATAGTGTGCTTTTCATTATGACCATATAATATAGGAAGAGGATACAGTTTTGGAAAAGGAGATGAGCTTAGTTTAGAAGTTTGCCAAATTGGAGGTGCCTCGGTGAACTCTAAATTGAGATATTGCATAAGAAGTATAAAACAGTTTTGCAGCTCAGGACAGAGAAGTCTGGTCAGAGATACAGGTTTCCAGGCTCTCAATTTGTAAGCAATTGTGAAAGTCTTTGAGGTGGAGAGGTTACCAGTGAAGAGTATTTAGAGAAATATTTAGAAGAGAACCAAGAGAGTATGTCATCAAAAGGCCAAGAAGATCAGAATTTCACCAAGTAGGGCACAGCTCACAGAGTCAAATTTTACAAAGATCAAGAAACTCTTTCAGAAATAGATGTTGGAGGTGAAATGGCTTGGCATTTGAGAAACTTTTGATACCTGCCAGTTGGAAATGGTCTTTCCTCCCTTTCAAATCCTTAGTACTTGGGTGGGCCACAGTGGCTCAGTAGGCAAGAATGCTTGCCTGCCATGCCAGAGGACCTGGGTTTAATTCCCGGTGCCTGCCCATGTAAAAAAAAAAAAAAAAAAAAAAAATCCTTAGTACTTAATTTGTGGCACACATACTGCTTTCATTACTTCCTGTTTGGCAACATGGTTATTTATGTGGGTTTTTTTTTTCCTTCTAGTAGGTAAACTCTTTCAAATCAAGGATTAAGCCCTAGGTTTCTTTATTTTCCCATGTCTAGCTCTGTGGCTTGTACTAAAGGAGATACTCAACAAACTTTTGTTGATTTAATCACGGCTTCTCGCTTAACTATTGTCCCTAACTCTGTACTCTTCCCCCTCTAATTCATTCTCTGTTCTTCGGCAAAAATTGTCCACCAAAAATTCAATTCTGGTTCCAGGCTTAATAGCTTTTACTGACTCTTTATCACCTTGGAGACATTATCCACACTGTTTAGTGGTGCAGGTAAGACTTTTCTAACTCAGGCCCCTCCCAAGAGCTCTGGCTTCTTCTCCACTTACAGCAGATCCTAAACAAACTGTGTTTGTTGCCTCAGTGCATCTTGCTTTAATACTCCTTCATGAATTTGTGTTTGCTATTTCCTCTTAATAGAATGTTGTTACCTTTATCTTCCTTCTATTAATTCTTCTTCTTCTCTCTTTTTTTTGGAAATGCTTTATTTTGAAATAATTTCATAATCATTAACAGTTTTAACTAGGGGACTGGCAATATTGTAACCATTTACATATACATTTACAAATAGTTTTTATTTTTCCCTCTTTCCAATTATTTTCAGTGAGTATATAAAAATCGACTTTAGTATATTGTCTTTAGATCCTGTGAACATGGTAAATTTACTTATTATTTCTACCAATTGTTTTCTTGGATTTCATAAGTTAACAATCATATCATCTACAAGTAGAGACACCTTTACTCTTTTCTTTCTGATAATTATTCCTTATATTTATTGACTATTGTAATAACTAAGACCTCCAGCACAAGATTGAATAGTGGTGATGACAGATTATCTTTGACATGATGCTGAACTTTGAAGATAAATCATTCACTATTTCACATTGATTATGTACATGATTCAGATGTTAACTGAATTATGAATGGGTATAGAGATTTGTCAGGTGCCTTTTTGCATGTATTGAAATGATCGTGTTATGTAGGAGATAGGATTAACCATTTCATAGGAAGCAACAGTGTTACATTAATCTTTGTTCAGTTAATATGATGAATTATATTGATTAATTCTCAAATGCTAAACCCACCTTGTATTCTGAGAATAAGCCCTACTTGGTCATGATATATTATCCTTTAATATATTGTTGGATTGGACTTACTAATATTTTATTAATACATTTAAGTCTGTGCTCGTGAGGGACATTAGGCTATACTTTTACATTTTTGTCTGATTTGCAGTTAAGTTGGCCATATAAAACTAATTAGGGAATTGTTCTCTCCTCCTCTATTTCAGAGAGAATTTATGTAAGATTTGTGTTATTACTTCCTTGAATACTTAATAGTATTCACCCCTGAAACTGTGGTTTTCTTCATGAAAAGGTTTTTGATAAAAAATTAAATTTATTTAATAGATTATAGGGCTATTCAGATTTTATTTCATCTTCCATTAATTTTGGTTAGTAATATTTCCTAGGAACTTTTCCATTTCATCTAAAATTGTCAAATTTCCTCTTAAAACATTGTTCATAATATCTTTTTTCATTATTATGTTAATAGCAGTAGTAATAGATATTAATAAATCCTCTATCATTTCTGTTATTGGTAATATGTGCTCCTTTTTGTCTTTTCCTTTATCAGTTTACTGAGCTTTCATTAATTATGCTAATCTTTTTCAAAGAATCAACTTTTACATTTGTCAATTTTCCCTCTTGTTTGTCTAGTCTCCATTACATTGAATTCTGCTCTTAGCCATATTATTTCCTTTCTTCTACATTCTTTGGGTTTATTTTGCTCTTCTTTTTCAGCTTCTTAAGGTAAATCTTTAGATCATTGATTTTAGCCTTCATTTCTTTTTTTTAATGCAATTTTATTGAGATAACTCACACATCATACAAAACATCCAGAGTATACAATCATTGGGTCACAGTATCATCACATAGTACTTCTCTTTAAAATAAGCAATTTTAAAACTACAAAGTTTTCTCTAAGCACTGCTTTAACTGCATCTCCCAAATTTGGATGTACTTGTATTTCATTGTCATTTAGTTTGAAATATTTTCTAATGTTTTCTGTGATTTCTTAGTTGACCAATGGATTATTTAGAATTTTGTTGTTTAATTTGAGGTCTTCCAAGATATCTTAATGTTTGTGGTTTCTAAATGTAGTCAAATAACATACTCTGTATGATTATGATTCTTTTTAGTGAGGTTTTTTTTTTTTTAATGAGTGGATGTATTTGTGAATTTGAAAATTTGAAAAGGTACAATTGAAGAGAAGGAGTATTTGGCAGTTGTTGGTTTAGTGTTTTTTTTTTTTTTTTGGCATGGGCAGGCACTAGGAATCAAACCGGGGTCCTCAGCATGGCAGGCGAGAACTCTGCCACTCTGCCACTGAGCCACTGTCACTCTGCCCTGGCTTAGTGTCTTTTAAATATCAATTAAGGTAGCTGATAGTTTGGTTCACAAGAATTATGGTGACAAATACCTTAAAGAGGATTTTAAAATGTTTAGATTGTGACAAATAATTGATTTTACTCTAGCTATTTCATTTCTACTAAACTCACCTAATTAGTTCCATAATGGTTAGTGATTTTTAGATTGTATCCTAGTTATGAATTTAGAAAATCGGTCCCCTCTTATATCTCATGTCTGAACCCTTTTTCTTTCCCTGAACAAGCATTTAGTAAGCAATGTAGTAACCTCGCTTTCCAATGACTGTAGTAGTGAAACTGCTAATTTTAGATTTGGGCAGATAGTACCTTACAATAAAAATCTGAATCATTATAATAACTTTCACACATAAAAGTTAAATACAAATTATGCTGTAAAATAGAAATGACAAGAGTAGAATTTTTATTTTGGGGCAAAACAGCTTCAAGCACTTCCTAATAATCTATTTTAAAGGTCAAAACTGAGAATCCCCTAAGTGAATAAAACTATTTAAAAATGAACAGAGAGAAACAAGTGCTAGAGAAAATGTGGAGAAAGAGATGTATCTATTCTTTGTCAGTAGGGAAATGTGAGGCGCAGCCCCTTGGAGGGCAGTGTAGTGGTTCCACAGGAGGCTAGGAGTGGGTTTCCCATATGATCCTGAAACCCCGTTGCTCAGTATATACCTGGAGGAGCTGAGTGTGGTGACACGAATGGACATTTGCACACTGGTGCCTCTGGCAGCAGTGTTCATGAGTCACAATGAATGGAGGTGGTCTAAGGGTACAATGACTGAGGAATGGAAGGGGAAACTATGGTATATACATACAATGAACCACAGAATTTTATTATCCATAAAAAGGAAAGAAGTTCTTACATATGCTATAAGCTATAACATGGATGAACCTTAAAAACATTATACTAAAAAGGCACAAAAAGATACATATATTCCATTTATATAAAGGTATCTACTAATAGGCAAACTCATGGAGACAAAAGGCTGAATAGTGTTTATCAGGGGCTAGGAGGAGGGGGTTTTTCTAGTTTGAAAGCTGCTGGAATGCGATATACGAGAAACAGAACAGCTTTAAAAAAAGAAATTTAGTAAGTTACAAGTTTACAGTTCTAAGGCTCTGAAAATGTCCAAATTAAAGCAAGGCTATAGAAATGTCCAATCTAAGGCATCCAGGGAAAAAAACCTAGGCTCAAGAAGGCTGATGATGGTCAGGGTTTTTCTTACAGCTAGAAAGGTACATCATGAACATGATGATATCTGCTAGCTTTCTCTCCAGGCTTCCTATTTCATGAACCTCTTCTGGGGGCATTTTTCTTCTTCATCTCCAAAGGTCTCTGCCTGTGTGGACTCTGAAGCTGTTTCCAAAATGATCCCCTCTTAAAGGGCTCCAGTAAGCACCCCCACCTTAATTGAGTGGATCTCCATGGAAACCATCTAATCAAAAGTTACTACCCACAACTGGCTGGGTCACATCTCCATGGGAACAATCAAAAAAGTTCCCACCCAGCAATACTGAATGAGGATTAAAAGATATGGCTTTGATGGCACAGGGGGAATGGGGAATTATCTGTATCATGCGTACATAGTTTCTATTTGGGATGATATACATGTTCTGGAAATGGTTAGCAGTGAATATTACCCAGCATTGTCAACATACTTAATGTCACTGAACTGTACACTTAAAATGGTTAAAATGGTTGTATGGTATGTATATTTTACAAAAAAACAGTATTACAATTAAATGTGTAACTTTCAAGCTGGTACAGAAGGAAAAGGGGAAATAAAAATTACTCCAAGAATGTGGCTAATAGTGATCAATGAAAGGCAGGGGTAAGGGGTATGGTATGTATAATTTTTTTTCGGTTGTCTTATTTCTTTTTCTGAATTGATGTTCTAAGAAATGATCATGATGATGAATATGCAACTATGTGATGATATTGTGAATTATTGATTATATATGTAGAATGGAATGGTCATATGCTAAGAATTTTTGTATTCTTTCTTGTCATATTTTTAAAAAAATTAAGAATTAATAAAAAAATAAAAAAACAAAAAATATTTGAATTATCAGGAAAAAATAAAGTGATCATGTCATGCTTAAAATGATTATAGAAATAAAAGATAATTGAAAGCATGATGTTTAATGATGTACCATCAAATAAAAGGGATATTTGAAATTAAAAAAAAGAATGTGGCTAAATTCAATATTGATGGCAGTATTGAATTTACATTTGGTGATCATTAATTTATAGTGATACTAATCTACACGTACATGACTTATCCCCATTCTTCCAATTAGCTAGTACTATGGCTTTTTTTGGTAAATTTTTGAAAATTTAAGGACAACCTATCAATAAATGTGTACAAATTTATATTTACAGATATCAGATTTTTATAAATGAGCTACTTCCCAGATCAAGATCTAGAACATTACCAGCACTCCAGCAGCCTATCTCAGGCCCCTTCTCAATCAATATCCCCCCACGAAATTTAACCACTATTCTGACATATATCACTATAAATTTTTTCTTTTATGTTGTGTGCATGGAACCATATAGTCTGTGAGATTTGTCTGCATTGTTGCTTGTGGCATTATTTCACTTTTACATTGCTTAATAGTATTCTGTTATATGAATATTACCCCACTTTATTCATTCTGATGTCAAAAGACATTTTGGGTTCTTTGAGTTTGGAGCTACTATCAGTAAACTGCTATGGACTTTCTTGTACATATGTTTTGGGAACGATGCATTTATGTTGAATATATTTGGGGATGGGATTGCTGGTATATAAAACTTCAACTTTATTAGATTTACCAAAATGTGGCATGCTTGTGTTTCTGAGAGGGTCCTGGTCTAGGTTAATAAGTCTGTAATGGGTTTATGTAGTTCCCAGTAGTCCAAGTATAGAGAACAGCTGAAGCTGATAGGATTGAATCAATTTAGACTCCTACCAGCAGAGAGTTTCAGTTGGAACATATTCTTGCTCATACCTAGCCATTATGGTGTGTCTGTATTAGTATTTATTTGTCTTTAGTTGCATTCTCTTGTTGACTAGTAATGTGGAGCACCCTTTTGTATCTTTTTTGGTCTTTTGGATGACCTCTATTGTGAAGTGCCTGTTCAAGTCTTTTGCCCATTTTAAAATTGCATTGTCTGCAACTAAGTGATGATATTGTGAATTACTGATTATCCATGTTAATGTTTTATTTCAGTTGTTAAATTTTTTTAAATTAATAAATAAGTTAAAAAATTGCATTGTCTGTCTTTTTCATTATTATTGATTTGTAGACATTTTATACATATTCTGGGATACAAGTTTTTGTCAGATATATGTATCATAAATATCTTCTGCTATTCTGTGACTTGCATTTTTAATCTTTTAATATATTTGTGGTAGTTAGATTCAGGTGACAACTTGGCCAGGTGAAGATACCTAGTTCTATTGCTGTGGACACGAGACAATGGCATGTGAACCTCAACTGTTGCTGATTACATCTGCAGTTGGCTAGGAGGCATGCCTGCTGCAATGAATGATGTTTGATTTAATTGGCTGGTGCTTAAATGAGAGAGCTCAACGTAGCACAGCCAAGCAGATCAGCAAACCTCATCTCAGCACTTGTAGCTCAGCCCAGGCCTTTGGAGATGCAGAAAGGAATCACCCCTGGGAAAGCTGTGGGAACCCAGAGGCCTGGAGAGAAGGCCAGCAGAGATTGCCCTGTGCCTTCCCATGTAGAAAGAACCTCAATTGAAAGTTAGCTGCCTTTCCTCTGAAGAACTATACCTAAACTAAATAAATCCCTTTTCATTGAAGGCCAATCCGTCTCTGGCGTGTTGCATTCTGGCAGCTAGCAACATAGAACATTGTTGAATAGAAATTTTAATTTTAGATGCTGTCCAATTTAACAGTCTCTTCCTTTATGTGTTTTGTGTTCTGTTTAAGAAACAGTTGCATTTCCTAAAGAATCGAATATGTTTTCCTATGTCATATTATAAAAGTTTTATTTTTTTCCTTTCACATTTAAGTCTATGATAATCTGGCGTGGATTTTTTTATTGTAATATATATACAAAGCAAAGAAAGAAAAAAGCAATAGTTTTCAAAGCACTTTTCAACAATAGTTACAGGACAGATCCCAGAGTTTGTCATGGGCTATCTTAACATCATCTCAGGTTTTTCCTTCTAGTTGCTCCAGAATATTGGAGGCTAGGAGGAATAAATATTTTTTTAATCATCACAACTGACTTTGTGTGTGTGTGTGTGTGTGTGTATGTGAAAAATAGCATATACCCAAAAAAGCAATAAATTTCAAAGCACAGCACAATTAGTTGTAGAACAGATTTCAGAGTTTGGTATGCGTTACAATTCCACAATTTTAGGTTTTTATGTCTAGCTGCTCTAAGATACTGGAGACTAAAAGAAGTATCAATATAATGATTCAGCAATCATATTAATTTGTTATACCCTTATCTGTATAACTCCACCATCACTTTTGATCTTTTCCCCACTCTTTAGGGGTATTTGGGCTATGCCCATTCTAACGTTTTCATATTGAAAGGGGCTGTCGGTAATATGGAAATATAACCAGTTGATATTCTGGAGAGGCTGGGCCCTCTAGGTTTCAGGATTTATGTGATCCAGGGACCCATCTGGAGGTTTTAGGTTTCTGGAAAGTTACCCTAATGCAGAGAAAGTGGAACTCACACATCAGACAAAGATTTGATATCCGGTATACACAAAGAAATCATTCAATGCAACAACAAAAGAACAAACAATCCAATTGTAAAATGGGCTAAAGATAGGAATAGGCATTTTTCTGAAGAGCAAATACAGATGGCTCAAAAGCACCTGAAGAGATGCTCATTTTCATCAGTTCTAAGAGAAATGCAGATCAAGAGTACAATGAGATACTACCTCACCTATAGGAATGGCTGCTACTAAACAAACAGTAAACTACAAATATTGGTAAGCATGTGGAGAAATTGGTACACTTATGCACTGCTCATGGGAATGTATAATGGTACAGTCACTATGGAAGACTGTTTGGGGGTTCTTTAGGAAACTAAATATCAAGTTGCCCTATGACCTAGCCACAGTATATACCTAGAAGAGCTGAAAGCAGTGACACAGATTTGCACACCGATGTTCACAGCAGCATTATTCACAAGCACCAAAAGATAGAAACAATCCAAGTGCCCATCAACAGACGAGTGGATTTACACTTGAAAAAAGATCAGACTTTATTTAAGCATTTAAAATAAGCTTTGAAATGGAGGGTATTCAAAGACATTAGGGTCTACAAAGTCTAGAAGAAATCTGTGTATATCATTCTGGAGTACAATTTTCCATGAAGGGATGAAATACTTGAGCTGTTGTAGAATGAAAACTTCTGATTTTAATATATTTTTAGCCCAAGAGGAATGTGCCACAGAGGAACACACATGGACTAAAAAGGATTCTGTGGGAAAAGTTGTTCCATACAGACATGACTGGCATCAGAGGAGGGGTAGGATGGGTGAAATTACCATTTTAATGTATGCTAAAAATTCACTTTTAGAACTTAGCCGAATAGAAGCAAACAGTACATTGTTAAATGTGCACATTGTATTTGAAGGAGATAAAGAATTTCATTAAAATGTGGAATTTTGGGGTATGACTGATGTAAAGCAAAGTTATATGTCTCTGGCTGCAACCAAGATTGAAATCACCATGGAGAAAAGCTGAACCCTTGCAATGGGCAAGTCTTAAACTGCCTGCAACCAAAAAAAGCAGGAGATGCAAAAGGAAGATAAAATATAACTAAGATATCCATTTTAGGTGGTTAAGATTTCCATATGTTAATTGGAAAAATATTTGTATCTTCATTTTTCCTGAAATATAGATATTTTTAAGAACCTTCTACTTGATATTTTGAGAACATTCACAGTTTTGACAGCTGATCAAATGGTATCTAAGTTAGTTTTTAATACTTAGAATTTAAGAACTTTGCTATCCAAATACGTAGATTTTCATATCATTGCCTTAATTTAATTTTGCTAATTTTTTTGCATGGGCTGGCACCAGGAATCGAACTCAGGTCTCCAGTATGGCAGGTGAGAACTCTGCCACTGAGCCACTGTTGCCCACCCTGTTATCTTAATTTTAAATTGATTTATGAAACTTATGCACAAACACAGGCTTTACCATGATTATATGGATACTTCATTTAAATATACCTATGGTTAAATTAAGATATCCATTGTTGGTGGTTCTAAGTGTATTGCTTGTTTCAGTAAATAAAAATATGTAAGAAATAAGAAAAAAGGAAGATAAAACAATTGATTGGAAAAAGGAAAAGCTATCACCTATGTCAGCATTCTTATTAATGGGTGATAAATTGGTGGCTTGCTGCTATAAATTTCTTTGTTATGTCGAAGTCTGGCATTTCATAGTGTGCCAGCTTGAAAGGATTATGTACCGTAAAAAAGTTAGGTTTTAATCGTGATTCATCCATCTTGTGGAAGCAGCCATTTCTTTTAATCTCTATTCAGTACTGTAGGTTGGAAACTTAATTAGATTATCTCCGCAGAGGTGACACACCCAAATGTGGGTATTAACCTCTGATTAGAGAGAGATGTGACTCCACCCATTCCAGGTGGGTCTTGATTAGTTCCCTGGAATCCTTTAAAAGACAGAACATTTTGGGAAAAGCTTCAGAGCCATGAAAGCCACGAGAGCCCACACAGCCAGAGACCTTTGGAGAAGGAAAATGCCCCTGGGGGGGCGCCTCATGAAACAAGAATCCTGGAGAAAAAGCCATTCGTCATGTGCCTTTCCAGTTGAAAGAGAAACCCTGAATGTCATTGGCCTTCTTGAAGCAAGGTATCTTTCCCAAGATGTCTTAGATTGGACATTTCTATAGACTTGTTTTATTGGCATATTTTCACAGCCTTAGAACTGTAAACTTGCAACTTATTAAATTCTCTTTTTAAAAAGCCATTTCATTTCTGGTATACTGCACTCTGACAGATTTCAAACTAGAACAAAGGGTCAACCAGTTTATTATTATTATTGTATAATATAACATATATTACAAAGCAAAGAAAGAAAAAAGCAATAATTTTCAAAGCATATTTCAACAAGCAGTTACAGAACAGATCCCAGAGTTTGTCATGGGCTACCATTCCATAATCTCAGATTTTTCTTCCTAGCTGCTTCAAAACACTGGAGATTAGAAGGAATATTAATACAGTGATTCAGCAGCCATACTCATTTGTTACATCCCATTTTCTCTGTTATATCTCCTCCTTCTCCTTTAATCCTTCTCCCAATCTGTAGGGATCTTTAATGCCTAGTCTTTTTCATGTTGAGAAGGGGTCAACAGTAGGTTTTTAAAAGCCAAAGTCATTTTATATTTGTCTCTCCCATCTTCCTTTGAGTTATATAAGGTTGATGGCTCATTTCTCCTTACTAATGGAACCACAGTTATGTACTCTACTTGAAGAAGTTAGGAAACAGTTCATAAATAGAGTTGTAATACTTCTTAGTATATTTATGTTGATCAGAGGAATATTAAGGAACAGTTTTTTCACCTTTTTCTCCTATCCCATGATTAGTAAAGCAAAATGGAATGCCAAATTTTAATCAGTTTTTTCATGGATTTGTGTTCCTATAATACTTGAAAATCTTTAAGGAAGAGATGAAGCTCTGCACTGCTTTTTATACTTGGGATAGTTACTTTTTCTCGGAGGTAGTATAGTAAGTAGTGAAACAAGTTGGTTAACAAATTAGAATTCAGTTACAATGAACTGAATTAAAACATTATTCCAGTAACCTGTATTATTTACCAAGCAGTATGATGTAATTGATAGAAGGCATTATAAATAAGACTATTGAGAGATCAAGCTGGTTAAAATTCACCATTTTAGAAGACTAAGCAATAATGTTAAGTATCTCCTGATTACTTTTATGTCCTATGTATAGTGTTATGACTTAATTGTACATGATTCACAGTCTATAAGCCTATAGCCTTTAAGGCTATAAAGCCTTAAGGCCTTTAATTACATATCATGTGCTGGTTTGAAAGGATTTATGTACCTTAGAAAAGCCATGTTTTAATTGTAATTCATCTGCTGGGAGCAACCGTTTCTTCACATCCTTATTCAGTATTATAAGTTGGAAACTTGATTGGGTTATCTCCACAGAGATGTGACTCAACCAACTGTAGGTATTAAACTTGATTAGATGGAGATGTGTTTCCACCCATTCTACGTGTGTCTTAATTAGTTTGCTGGAATCCTATAAAAGAGGAGACATTTTGGAGACAGTTCCTTTTTTGTGAATAAGGAGAGAGCCACAGAATCATAACACAATGATAAGAGAACCACAGAGTCCACCAGCCACCGACCTCTGGAGATGAAGGAGAATGCTGCCAGGGAGCTTCATGAAGCAGGAGGCCTGGAGAGGAACCTAGCAGATAACACTGTGTTCACCACATGCCTTTCCTGATCAGAGAGAAACCCTGACCACTTCAGAGAGAAACCCTGAACTTCATTGGCCTTTTTTGAATCAAGGTATCTTTTCCTAGGTGCCTTAGATTAGACACTTCTGTAGATTTTTATTAATTGGGACATTTTCATGGCCTTAGAGCTGTAACTTGTAACTTACTAAATTCCCCTTTTAAAAAGCTATTCCATTTCTGGTTTATTGCATTCCAGCAGCTGGCAAACTAGAACATATCAAAAGTAATTTTATCTGGCCTTACTGATGGAAAACTATATCTATAAAATTGTAGATGTTTAAAGGCTTGTGAAAATATATTAGAATATGAGAAAATGTAAATGCTTTGCTTTATGACAACTGTCTCTTACATGTTAAATATAAAATACCTTAATGATTTTGTCGTGTTTTTAGACTTTCATGAAGAGCTTGACTATTCTAGGTGATATAATGTCGATTATATATTGTTCTTTATTTGTTTTAATTTAGGTATCATAAAATTGTTTGCGTTCATTGGACCCATTAAAGGGTAGGTTATTTTTTGAGGGACTACAGAGCTCAAGAAAAAGTTTAAATTAAGAAATATTATGAAGGAAAAAATCTCTGGCAAAACAGTAAGTTTGGGTATGAAATATGCTTATATAGTTTAAAACGATTATTCCCCAAGCCCCAAGAGTATTTTTCTTTTCTTGTAATTAAATTCTTATAAAGAAAAACTTGCAGAAGTATAGTTTTATTTAATGGATTAAAAAGTGTATCTCATTCTACTACCATGAGTAAATAACTGTTGGATGTAGTTAGGTAGGTAGTAAAGGGTTTAGTTCTCTTACAAATAAAGACTCAAAAAAATCTGGCCAGTTACAACAGCTTACCAGGCTTTTAGGGCATAAAAATCCCAGAGCAAGAAATTTTTGGCAGTAAAAAACTGGAACCAAATAGAGTACCTAAGTGTCTAGTACTTAGAGTTGTATTTAGATTTTTTTAAACTAATCTTTCATAATTTATAAACCTGGATTCATTCAGATTCATGAAATCTTTATTGTTTGTTGTAAGAGATTGGAACTTGATTTGATTAAAAGTAATGATTAATATATCTTTCTAAATATTGCCTTCTTGAGACTTTTCTCCTAAATAATATCTTACTTCATCATGTGAAAGTGAACTAATATTTAAAGCAATTGGATTTTCATCTCAGAGTTAGTTACAGAGTTGTTTAAAAAAAAAATCTGTTTCGTCTGGTTACTTTGATGACCATTTTATTTCAGGTCCTATTCCTAAGAACCTCTGAATTTGTTGCCCAGTGCTAAAATCTAAATGATACTTATCTTAGACTCATATATAAAGGAACAAAAAAATTATGGTTAGGTAGAATATGTTTTGCTTTATTAATTTGTCAGGAAAATTAATAAAAATGCTTTTTTAACTTTTAAAAAATAAGTTTTGATATCTGGTAATGTAAGTTCTCAAACTTTGTCCTTTTTAAAAAAATGAATTTGCCATTCTTAGTCCTTTACATTTGAATATAAATTTTAGAATCAATTTCACCAAGTTGTCCATTTCCTCAAACAGAGCTGTAAGGAATTTTATTGTTATTAGATTGAACCTACAGATCTATATGGGAAGAACTGTCACCTTTAACATACTGAGTCTTCAGTTTCATGAACATGGTATGTACCTCCATTTTATTGGGCCTTCTAAATTTTTCTGTGATGTTTTGCTGTTTTCTGAGTAAAGTCCTGCACATTTTTTCATTTTCTCTTAGGTATTCGATGCCTTTTGATGCTAATTTGTATTGTTTTAGCGTTTCTAATGGTTTGTTTCTGGTATATGGAAATATATGTGATTTTTTTATATACCAACTTTGTGTCCACTGACCTTCCTAAATTTACTCATCGATTCTAATGGGTGACCTGAGGTTCTTCTGGATTTTTCATGTTTATGATTATATCATCTGTGGATAATGGTGATTTTATTTCTTCCTTTCAATTCTTTGTGGCTTTTGTTTCTTTTTCTTTCCTAGTTGCAATGCCGAAGACATCCTGTACAAAGTTAAACATAAGGGATATTAGTGGCAATCCTTTTCTTTTTCCCAGGGAAAGCTTTTTATATTTCATCATCAAAAATGATGTTTTCTGGGCAGGCCATGGTGGCTCAGCAGGCAGGAATGCTTGCCTGCAATGCCAGAGGACCCGGGTTCGAGTCCCGGTGCCTGCCCATGTTAAAAAAAAAAAAATACTCCCAGCCAGCAACATTAAATGAGGATTAAAAGATACAGCTTTTCTTGGGTCCACCACAGATTCAAACTGGCACATGAGCTAATATTTTTTGTATGGATTTTCTGTCTAGGGTGATTTGGCAATGGATGATGGGGATAGAAGCACAATTTTGTGTTTGTAATTAACACTACTGAAGTTCTTGCCTGCCATGCCAGAGACCCAGATTTGATTCCCGGTGCCTGCCTGTGCAAAAAAAAAAAAAAAAAAAAAAAAAGATGTTTTCTGTAGGTTTTTTTGTAGACACTTTTTAATCAGATGAAGTGTACGCTTTATTCCTAATTTGATGGAGAGTTCTTAACATCAATAGGTGTTTTCATTATGAAAGGGTATGGAATTTTACCAAATGCTTTTCTGCAGCTGTTGAGACAATTGGATGATTTTGTCTGCTTTTTCTAACAATAACGAAGAAATTGTTCATTTCTTTTTTTAATTTTGCCGGCTTTAGATTTATATATTTGAAGGCTATGTTATTAGAGCAAATAACTTTGAAATCATTATAGATTCCTGTTCAAGTGATCACAATATTGTGGCTATAATTCATTCTTAAATTAATTGGAAAATTGATACCATCTATTTTAGTCTGGATTTTAGCATTGTAGTAGTTTTGAAATTGAGAAGTGTAAGTCCTCCAGTTTTGTTCTTTGTCTTCAAGATTGTTTTGAATATTCTGACATCTACAACAGTAAATAAAATAAAAATGTATGCAGTTTCTGTTTGAGGTGATGAAAAAATTTGTGGTAGTGGGTACTGGTGATGGTGGCACACTGTTGTGAATGTAATTAATACTAAGTTACACATTTGAGAGTGGTTAAATGGGAAATACTGAGTTCTATACATGTTACAATAAAAGTTTTTTTTTTAAATGTAGGCCAATGTATGAATTATAGATTTAAACCTTTTTTTTTTTCAGTGCTTCATAGTGGCATAAAATCTTTGAGTTTAATAATGTTTTAAGTTACAAATATTTTCAGGACATCCCCCAACCTCCAGTTCTCTGATATACAGATCTCTTCAATGTGAGAACTATGTACTCAGGAATCAGAACTATTGTTTTTAATTATTGAAGCTAGTACTCTATAGCACCATCTACTGCTGATGTAAGTGAAATTTAATAATAGTGGAAAGAGACTCCTTCAGTACTTTAGAATTAGAATGAATTCAGGAAATCTTCTTGTCCTGACTTTCTAAGCTAACAAGTAAAGAATGTGAGGCTCAGAAAAAGTAAGTAACTTGTTAGAAGTCACAGATTACAGGCTAAAACAATATAAACTTTCTTAGTTTCTAGGCTGCTATGACAAATACCATGTTTTGGGTTGGTTTAACAAGGGGAATTTGTTGGCTCACTCTTTCAGGGACTAGAAGGCTTGCTTTCCCCTGGGGTTGGTAATGTTCTGGTTGGCTGGCAATCCTTGGGTTCTCTGGTGTTCTAGTTTGTTAGCTGTCAGAAGCAATATACCAGAAAGAGAATGGCTTTTAAAAAGGGGAGTTTAATCAGTTGCTAGTTCACAGTTCTAAGGCTGAGAAAATGTCCCAATTAAAACAAGTCAATAGAAATGCCCAACCTAAGGCATCCAGGGAAAGATACCTTGGTTCAAGAAGGCCGATGAAGTTCAGGGTTTCTCTCTCAAGTGAGAAGGCACATGG
>PVIY010046433.1:0-18255 GCA_004026745.1 Myrmecophaga tridactyla | reverse complement strand
TCTCACCCTTCTCATGCTGTTTCAGTTCCCTCTTCTGTCCATCCTCAACATCTCTCTCTCTCTCTCTGATCTTTTTATCCAATTTTATAATTATGATTTTCTGCTTATATAAATTATCCACTAGACTCTAAAGAACCGTGTGTATTCACTCTTCCTTATCCAATGCCTAGCAAAATGCCTGGCACATGATATATGTTGAATAAATTCATTTATGTATTTAACATAGAGTATAACCTTGAACAAGTTCCTCCCTGTCCCTGGGCCTAGTTTCTCTATCAAAAAAATAACCGAGTGAGCCAAGATAATCTCTCAATTCCCTTCTAGCTTGGCCTCTGGAGATTTCAGACAGTGGGTAGAATAAGGGTAGGGCAGGCAATGGGAATACAGTTACTGGAACCATGTTACAAAATAGGAATTTTAGGGGAAACTAAGGTAAATATAAAACAGGTTCACAAAGTAGGGATGTGGTGATTTGAAGCTATATGTACCCCCAGAAAAATAAGTTCTTATATCTAAATCCATTCCTGTGGATGTGAATTCATTATAAGTAGAACCTTTTGATAAGGCAACTTCAATTAAGGTGTGACCCACCTCAGTCAGGATGGGTCTTAATCCTATTACTGGAGTCCCTTGTAAATGGAATGGATACAGACACAGAGGGAGAGAGCCATGGAAGTAAGAAGGTGAAATCAAGGAAACCAGAAAAGAAGGGAAAGACCAGCAGACTATGACATGTGCCTTGCCATGTGACCAAGGAGCCAAGGATCGCTGGTAGCGGGTCTTCCAGAAGAAAGTGCCACCTAGATGATACCTTGGTCTGGACATTTTCCCAACCCCAAAACCATGAACAAATAAATTTCCATTGTTTAACCCAACCCACATCATGGTACTTGCTTTGAGCAGCCTAGGAAACTAAAACACAGGCTAAAACACATGACAGCATTGAACTAGATTCTCTTCCCCCAGTTACAAATGAGATTGGTTAGAAAGTTAAAGGAAGTTGAAGAGCCTCAATCAGGCAGAAAGCAAATATTGCCAGGCAAGGGGCCAGCAGGTCATTGTATCATCCAGTGTATCACAGAGAACCTAGAAGGTCTATCTAATTCCACTGCATAGCAAAACAACTACATAAATTACCTACATAGGGATAAGTGTTAAAGAAAAAATATAAAGTGGGAAGAAGAAAGAAAAGTATTGGTGGTAATAAGAGAAGTTAAAATTTCAGAAAAAAGCCAAGCAACACTCCCACAGAAAGTGACATTTAAGTAAAAGAATTGAAAGAAGAGAGAAAGCAAGTCATGTTCATATTTGGGGGATGTTCTTTCCAGGCACAGGGAATGGCAAGTTCAAAGACGCTGAGGAAGGGGCCTTAGGAACTGCTAGAAAACCAGTATGTCTGGAACTGAGTCCTGGGAGATGAGGTCAGAAAAATAGCAAGGGGCTAGGTCACTTAGAGTCATCTAGACCATTGTAAAAATGTTGGTTTTATCACTGTGTGAGATAAGAAATTACTGAAGAGTATTGAGTACTGAGCAGAGGAGAAATATGATTTGAACCTTATGTTAATAGGGTCTTTCTGACTGTTATGAGAATAAGTGACACAGGGAAGCAAGGGAAAGAAAGAGACCAATAAGAGACCAATTATTGCAATATCCAGACAAGAGAGAGTGATGACAAGACCATGGTGGAAGCAGCAGAGGTGAGGATCTGTTCTTGGATTCTTGGTCTATTGTGAAGTTAGAGATGGAAAGATGCGCTGAGAAATGAGAAGCAGCATGCGAGAAAAACCCAAGGATCATGCTGTCTACTACATGGAGAAAACCTGCATGTCTGCAGAAGGGAATAAAGCAGGCACAAACAAGAAGAGATCAAAGATGAAGAGAGTTCTGCTGGCCCCCAATCTCCAGATCCAGACCCCAAATCCCATGAGTTACCCTGTCTTCTGTAGCTCCTTGGATTCTCTGAGTTTCACCAGGATCCTTCCAGTAACATCCTTTTGTGCTTAATTTAATTTTAATTGTGTTTTCTTTCGCTTTCAACTGAGACTCTTAACTTACATAAGGGGGAAAACATTTAGCTGTTGTGAGCTCATATGCCAGGGGAAAAAGAACAAGAAAATTTTAAAGCTCTAATTGCTTTGTCTTTTTCCATCTCCAAATCAACCCAGTTCCAGTGACCTGAGAAAGTTGAGCTGCCTTTCACATTCGTATTGTCATCTCTCTATTTTTACTTTCTTCACCTCGATTGTTTAGAATTCCAATAAGAATTTTATTCATTTGTTTGTTTGGTAAAATTTCATTCTTTAAGGTCCATTCACCTCACAGTACAAGTACAAAATGGGGAAAATCCCTTTGTAATATTAGTTAGTAGTTAATGGCAACATTTTTAAAGTGTCTATTTAAGATGCTTCCTCTCTGGTAAGACCAATTTTAAAGACTTATCTTAAGCCAGACTGAAAGCCAGAAATTACTGAAGGGCAGTTCTGGTCATATTTGAGATTTGAAAAAAAACAACAATAGTAGAACCAAACGCACACAGAGAAAAATTCAGATGAAGTGAAATAATTTAGAAAACCAAGGCCTAACATTTTTAGTCCTACTGAGAGTAGGTTTAACAAGTCTTTTCCTTTCCCATCTAGTTATCTAGAGAAAGAAGATATGTGTAGGAAGATACTAGAGAAAGAAGGAGTAAACACAAAGAGCCCAGAACAAAGAAGAGTGAGTTGAGGGACAAATAATAAACTTAACTTCCTCCACAGTAAGTTACCACATTATTCTTCTCAAAGGACTATCTGATTGATGAAAACAAACAGAAATGGAATTATCAGTCAGTGAGATACCACCCAAGAATACTGTTAGCTATCAATAATAGGTACATTCCAAAAGTAAGGTGCTGTCCAAAGGGCTTTATATACACTTTCAATCTGTTCAACAGTCAGAAGAGGTAGGTATTTGTCTTAAATTGGGTTCACTGCAAACAGACTCTGAGATAAGCAGTTATGTTCAGTTATATTGGGGACTGCTTTGGGGAGATATATCTATAAGGAAGTGAGGAAGGCAGAATGAGGCAAAGAACCTATCAAACCCAAAATTTGGTTGTACCTGTGGGCAAAGTTCAGAATTTCCCATAGGAAGCTCTGGAACTGTTGCAATCCCCATTGAAGCAAAGGGGCCAACCTTTTGTATCCCACCTCACCCAGTCATTGGCATGAGTCACCTGCTGGAAGGGGAATTACCCTTGAGTGGGGCAGATCTCTGCAGTGGAGGGAGGACATTTCCCAGTAAGGACCACTGCTGTAAAAGTGGAGCACGGGCTCTGAAGAGGTGGAGTACTATCACATCCATTACCTACAATTTACAGATAAATAAACCACAGTGTGGGGAAGTTAATTAACTCATCCAAAGGTAGCAGAATCTGGTTTCTCCAAATTTTTCTCTGCAAAGATGTGAACTAATAGGTGCAAAGTCACTGGTAGAAAACTCAAATGATTTGAAGCCAGTAACAACCAACAGTGGCCAGAATTTGTACTCAATAATGAAAGACTGAAAGATTTCCCGTTACAATAAGGAACAAGATAAGGATGCCCACTCTTAATTACTGATATTCAGTATAGTAATGGAAGTTCTAGCCAAAGCAATTAGGCAAGAAAAGGCATCCACATTGGAAAGGAAGAAGTAAAACTTTCCCAATTTGCAGCCGACATGAATATAAAATATATTATATCTCAAAGAACCTGCAAGAAAGCTATAAGAATGAATTTCACCGAAGTAGTGGTGTATGAAATCAACAGGCAAATGTTAATGGAGTTTCTGAACACCAGCAATGAACCATCTGGAAAAGAAATCAAGAAAATAATTTCATTTAAATAGCAGTTAAAAGAATAAAATATTTAGGAATAAATTAAACCAAGGATGTAAAACACTTGTATATGGAAACTACAAAACATTGCTGAAAGAAATTAAGGGCATAAATAAATGGAAAGACATTCTATATTCATGGATTGGAAGACTAAATATTGAAAAGATGTCAACACCATCTCTCAGTTTGCTGGCTACTAAAATACTTAACATGTATTAGATTGGCTTAAACAATGGGAATTAATTGGTTCACAGCTTTGAGGCTAAGGGGAGCCAAAATCAAGGTGTCAGCAAGGCAGTGCTTTCTCCCTGAAGACTGTGGCATTCTGGATCCGGCTGCCAGCAATTCTTGGTCTTTGGCTTTTCTCTCACATGGTAATGTCTTCTCCTTACTCCTCCATTTCTTTTGACTTCCAGAGTCTTCCTGTGGCTTTCTTTCTGTGTCTGAATTTCATTCTTTTTATAAAGGACTCCGGAAATTCAGATTAAAGCCCACACTGATTCAGTTGGTCACACATTAACTAAAATAATATCTTCAAAAAGTCCTATTGGCAATGTGTTTGCACACACAGGAATGGATTAAGATTTAAAAAAAAAACATGTTTTTCCAGGGAACATAATTCAATCCCAAACACTACCCAAAGTGATTACAGTTTCAATGCAAAACCAATCAAAATTCCAACAGCCTTCTTCACATAAATAGAAAATCCCGTCATCAAATTTGTATGGAAAGTCAAGGAGCCCAAGTAGCCAAAACTTTGAAAAAGAAGAACACAATTGGAGGAATCACACTTCCTGATTTCAAAACTTATTACAAAGCTATAGTAATAAAATTATCGTGGTGCTGTCACAAGGAAAGGCATACAGAACAATGGAATGGAATTTAAAGTTCAGAAATAAACCCTCATATCTATGGCCAACTGAATTTTAACAAGGGTACCACTCAATGGGGAAAGAATAGTCTCTTCAACAAATGGTTCTGGGAAAACTGGATATCCACATGCAAAAGGATGAAAATGGACCCCTATCTCATACCATATGCCGAAATTAACTTAAAACCAATCCACAATCTAAATATGAGAACTAAACTTGGAAAACTCTGGGAGAAAAACATAAGGTGTTATCTATAGTACCTTGTATTAGGCAATGGATTCTTAGACTTTACAGCATAAGAATGAGCAACAAAAGAAAAAATAAATAAATTGAACTTCATGAAAATTAAAAAATTTTGTGCATCAAAGGGTATTACTAAGAAAGTGGAAAAATAACCAACAGAATGAGAAAAAGCATTTGGAAAACCTATATCTATTAAGGATTTAATATCCAAAATATATAAAGAACTTGTACTATACTCAACAGCAAAAAGACGAACACTCCCAAATAAAAAATGGGAAAGGTCTTGAATAGACATTTCTCCAAAGAAGATGTACAAATGGCCAATAAAAACATGAAAAGCTGCTCAATATCATTAGCCAGCAGGGAAATGCAAATCAAAAACACCCAATCAAATGGCTATTATTTTTTAAAATGGAAAATAATAAATGCTGGCAAGGATGCAAAGCAATAAAAACCCTCATACATTGTTGGGTGGAATGTAAAATGGTGCAATTGCTATGGAAAACAAGTTGGCAGTGCCATTGACAGCTGTAAAAGGGAATAATACATGCTACAACATTACTGTACCTTAAAGACATCATGTTGCATGAAATAAGCCAGAGTCTAAAGGAAAGATATTGTATAATCTCACTTATATGAAATAATTATAGTATGCAAACTCACATAGAGAGAAAGTAGATTTCAGGGTACCATAGGTGAGGCTTGTGGGAGGATGGGTGCAGAGTTCCTGTTTGGGGTGATAGAAAAATTCTGTCAATGGATGGAGATGATGGTAACGCAAGAGTGTGAATGTAATTAACACCACTGAATTATATACTTGAAGGTGGCTAGAATGGGAAATAATAGATTGTGTATATTTTACTGGAATAAAAATGTTTTAAATGAAAGGAGTAGCTTGATTAAAGGCATTGATATTTCTAAAGAAAGAATAAGCTGATAATAAGAGGTGTTGGTTACTTCTGAAAGCAAGGGAAAATAAAATTCAAGAGGTAAACATTACAGTACCCTGGCAAAGGAGGAATGTAAGAGGAATCATATTTTCTACATGAAATAACATTCCAGTGATGCTCTCAGAATCTCCCTGGGACAACCGATTAAGCAACTGTTAAAGGATATGGAGGTCATTCTCAGTCCCCCTAAGATGCTAATTAATCTGCCAACAGCTGCTTCCCTAAATGTGGAGCTAGAGTAAAGAGGAAGCTTAAATGCCACGTTCTCTGAGCAACAATCTTAAAAGATTGACTCATCCACCACAACATATGACACCAAACAGCCAAAAGGTGCACTATGACCTGGGGATGAATGACAACTGTCACAGTTGAGGATTAATCAACTGAGGGAGTTCCAGAGGAAAGGGCCAATCCAGTCCTTGTCTCCAGCACTCCTGGGACTAGACAGTGCCATGAGAGAGAGCAATCAAACAAGGAAAGCTTGTTAGTACTTCTTCCTGAGATAAGCATATCCAGGACTCAGAGGCTTACTCAGGGATGAAGAAATGTCTTTGGTAGGTCTATTCAATACCTGCTCTTTCTATCAGTATTTATTAAACATCCTCTGTACACCTGGCACTGAAATAGATATTTGACCTTAAAAAAATTTAAGATATGAGTCTCTCTTCAGAGGTATACTAGATATGGATGGTTGTCTGGTCAGAGTTCATTCTACCCTTTGACCTTCAGAATTGAACCCTGTTTTCCTTTAGGCTTTCACCCCATCCCCAAGCAGCAGTTCATGGACTTGAACAGAAGTCGACCCCTCCCTGCCCAGCTTCGGAGGTGGCCATAATTGTTCTCGAAATATCTCACATACCATTGACTAGTCCGTGGAATGGGCTCAGTCTGGACCAGTGAGCCATGACACAGGTTTATGAGGACTTCTGGGAATTCGCTCACCTGCTGCTGGTGTGAACAAGGAAATGCCCCCAGCTGTGGCTGACGGCCATCCTGTGGGAAAGCAGGCCTGGACTGGCACCACCCCTGTGAAGTGATAGATGGGGAAAGCTGGGCCTTCCGTCTACACTGTGCAGCCCCTGGATCAACCACCACTGAATACCACACGGCTTTCATTTCCTCATTGATGAGCTGACAAATACATTTTGTACTTTCAGCCAGTTTGAGTTTGAATTTTCTATTACTTGGAACCTAGAGAATCCTAATGAGTAAAAATAGCAAACACTTTAGGTTTAGCTTTTCTGGAGAGGTATTTGCTGAAATCATGACACAGGATAAAGTGCTACTAGAAGAAATAAAATAAGCTAAAGTCACTCTCTGCAGGGGAACTCACTGCCCTCCCCACTACATGGGACATGACTCCCAGGGGTGTAAATTTCCCTGAAAACATGGGACGGAACTCCCAGGATAAGCTAGGACCTGGCATCATGGGATTGAGAAAGGCTTCTTCACCAAAAGGGGGAAGAGAAATGAGACAGACTAAAGTCTCAGCGGCTGAGAGATTTCAGACAGAGTCGAGAGGTTACCCTCGAGGTTATTCTTATACATTATATAGATATCCCTTTTTAGTTTATGGTGTATTGGAGTGGCTGGAGGAAACTACCTGAAGTTGTTGAACCGTGTTCCAGTAACATTGATTCTTGAAGATAATTGTGCAATTATAGAGCTTTTACAATGTGACTGTGTGATTGTGAAAACCTTTAGTGTCTGATGCTCCTTCTATCCAGTGTATGGACAGATGAGTAAGAAAATAAGGACTAAATAAATAAATAATGGGGAGGGGATAAGGGTTATGGAATGCTTTGGGTGCTTTCTTTTAGTTTTATTTTCATCTTTGTTCTTTTTTTTTGGAATAATGAAAATGTTCAAAAATTGATTGTGGTGATAAATGCACAACTATATAATGTACTATGAACCATTGATTGTTCTTTGGAAGAACACTTTGGAAGATTATATGGCAAGTGAATATATCTCAATAAAATTGCATTTAGATAGAAAAAAATAGAGTTAGTTTGGCTACAAGATTTAAAATAGAGTTGGGAGGCCATTCTGGAGGCTACTCTTATGCAGGTCTCAGTTAGATATCACAAAGCACCAAACTATGCAAACTCAAGCAACATTCCTCAAAACCCCCAAGGACATCTAGGACACCATAAAACCACACCATAAAAAAAAAAGAACTCAGTAACTATCCAGCCTAAAGGACAGTTAGTGGACTCCAGATACCCACCAACCATAAACAAATGTCTAGTCTTCTTTCCCTTTAAAAATCCTTCTTTGGAACACTAATGTGGTACATGATTTGGACTGCTACCTGAATCTGCCCTCCCTGGATTGCAATTCAAGGATCCCAAAGAAATGCCTTCATTTTGCCTTGCAGCTTAGTTTGTTATTTTTCAGTTGAGAGTATCTGTTGGGTTTAGATTGTAAGTTTCTCAGAAATAGGACTAGGTCTAATTTTTTTTGTCTCTCTCTCAGCCAAGAAACAATATAAACTGAATCCCTCACGTGATTCAGATAAGGTAATGTGTCTGTGGTCTGGAAGTAGGAGATTGCTACAAAAATAAAGGAAATAAAACATAAATAAAAGCCTTTCATAATAATAGCTAACATTTATTAAACACTTAATATATGCCAGACAATACTCTGAGTAGTATGCATGTATTAACTTATTTAATTCTCACCACAACAGCTTATTTTCCACATTTTACAGGTGGAGAAGCTAAGATGGAGAAGCTAAGGCACAACACATTTACTCAGATACATATAAGAAAGTCTGCTGGTTTAAGAATGAAAATTCTCAGTAGTCAAATAACAAATGATTAATAAAAATAAAATCTTAACATCTCCATGTTTCAACTAAGTAAGTTCATAAAAGGATTGTGTTTCATCTTCTAGACAGGATGAGGAGGTGAAAAATATAGATTTGCCTATTTTTTACAACACTTTCTTATGCTATGATGATTTGTTGATTCATGGATTTTTTTTTTTTTTTGGCTGCAACCTAAAGGTTGATATAGAAGCATTGATAATCTATGCTTTTACCAGTTCAGTCTGTAACGTATACTGTCTAACTAAACCTAAATCCCCTAAATTTTGCTCCGTATGTTTTTCTTAAAGTCAGTAAATGTCCATATGTATAGTATTTACTGTTAACTTTTTTCAATAAATATTTTTTAAGAACCACCCACATGTGAGGCATTTTTCTAGATGTTGAGGGAATGTCAGTGAAAAAAACAGATATGATTACTTCCATCAAGGAGCTAATTTTCTAAAGAAACAGATTCTAAGCAAATCATCATACAAGTAAATTAAAAATTACATATTTTGCCTTGAAAGAAAAGTAAAGGGATTGCTGAGAGGTAGAAGGAGAGTCTGACTCAGTTTCGATATGTGCCAAGGGAATCCCTCTCTGAGGAAGTAACATGAAACATGAAACCTGAAAGGAAAGAGTAGTAAATGGCTTTTTTTTCCTTACCCAGCATTCATTCACATTTATCTATAACCATAGTCAAAGTCTCCACAGAGAATGAAGACTCTGTGAGAATGGGTAGAGAGGGTGGAATGAACTCTATCCTCACTCTCAGCCTCTGTGCTTTGGAGAAATTTCTGCCACCCCAGGCTACCAAGGCGGGGCCAAGACCTAGGCAAGGTCAATCAGTGAATTCCATCTCCCTGGCCACAGTGATCACTTCAGTTGGGTTAGAGGTGGCCACGTGAACTATATCAGACCATCACAGCAGTGAGGCTCCATCTAAAGACTTTGGTTTGAGCCAACAGAGAAGGAGACTATCTCATCCACTGGACTAGGTGTTGTGAGGTTATATATGACCTCCAGTGACAGCTGACTCAAGAGATGGATCCTTTGACGTCACCATTTAAGGCCTGGACTAAATTGTGCCTGTCTATATCCATCTGTGAACTGTTGAGCTCTGTAAGTCACAGGACATTCCTCCTAGGCTAAAGTTGGTGTAATGGACATTATTACTGGTCACCATCTTCTTTCTGGTTCTGCTCCTCCTGGACACCTGGTGGGACTGCACTTCCTTCCCCTTGAAATTAGGCATGGGACTTCATTTGGCCAATGCAAAGTGAGCAGATGTAGGATGCCATTTATGGGTAGAAGTTAAAAGCCAGGGCACAATTCATCACATTCTCTACCCTGCCATGGCAATCAAACACATTCCAGATGATGGAGAATCCATCAATCTAAGACCTTGATTGAGCAGACAGGGATCAGAGTGTCCCATCAACCCAAGAGAGAAAAGAAAGCATTGACATGTTAGAATTTTGTTTTTACTAAAGTATAATCTACCACATCATGATTCGTATCCACCAGTTTGAATTGATTTTTCTGCCTTCTACAAAATAAAAAGTTCTAAATAATATAATGAGCACAAAAGAGATAGTGAAAAATAAAAGACAAAGCATTCCAGGAAATGAACAACTGAAGTGAAGAGAAGCAACTGAGTTGGATGGAAATAGACTGAAATGGGGAAGACCAGTTTGGAGGCTCTTACAGTGTCCAAGTAGGAAATGATGTTGGTTTGGACTATGAGGATGATAGGGAAGATGGAAATGAATGGAGGAATTCAAAATAGAGTTTAGAGATAGGAGCCAAGAGTGAATAAGTTTTCTCTGCCGAGATCCAGTGCTTTCTGTCTTTTACTTTATGTTTAAAAAAGCCCAGTGGACACAACAAGCAAACTCACTGCCCTCCCCATCTCTACACGGGACACGACTCCCAGGGGTGTGGACCTTCCTGACAATGTGAGACAGAAATCCTAGAATGAGCTGGAACTCAGCACCAAAGGATTAAGTAAACCTTCTCAACCAAAATAGGAAAGAGGAAAATGAGACAAAATAAAGTGTCAATGGCTGAGAGTTTCCAAACAGAGTCGGGAGGTTATCCTGGAGGTTATTCTTACACATTAAATAGATATCACCTTTTTAGTTAAGGTGTAACAAAGAGGCTGGAGGGAACTGCCTGAAAATGTAGAGCTGTGTTCCAATAGGCACGTTTCTTTTATAGCTTTTGCAATGTGACTGTGTGATTGTGAAAACCTTGTGTCTGATGCTTCTTTTATCTACCTTATGGACAGATGTGTAGACAATATGGATTAAAAATAAATAAATCATAGGGAGAACAAATGTTAAAATAAATTTAGTAGATTGAAATGCTGGTGATCAATGAAAGGGAGGGGTAAGGGGTATGGTATGTATGAATTTTTTTTCTGTTTTCCTTTTATTTCTTTTTCTGAATTGATGCACATGTTCTAAGAAATGATCATGATGATGGATATATAACTATGTGATGAAAAAAGAATGTTCATATTGTATGTTGATTGGTTTTATTAATAAAAAATTTAAATAAATAAGTAGATAAATAAAAATGCCCAGTGGCAAAATAAAAAGGGATGAGCCGAAAATTTGGAGACTCCAAATCTGGGGTTAAGTTAGTTAATAAGTCCTTTGCCTTCTCAGACCTTGACTTCTTTATCTCCACAAGTGGGAGAAGATAGACAGGATTTTTCTACTTTTCCATTTAAGCTCTGACATTCTGTGAAGCCTGCTCATCAGGAAACAACAATACCAAAATTATTGGATGGGGTAAGTTTTCCTGTTCTTGTTTATCTGTAATCAGGCAAATACAGAATTAAAACCCAGAAGACATTGCCATATTCTAGTTGTTTTGTGAATGGTGAGGGTAATAACTCCCAGAGACAACTGAAGAGCTAGTACTTTTTATTTGTGATTTTATAATGATAGTTTCCTTAACAGGAATGCCTGGAAAATGATCAAGATAGTATCTTCATTGTACATTGTTAACATGACTCAGTGTACTGAGTTGGATGCAGACTGACTTTTCTACATCAATTGCATTCCTCCAAAATATAACAAATCAATTGTGCAATGCAGAGTAGGTGCCAAATAATGTTGGACAAGGCAGACTTCACAGGCACTCTTTTGGAACACTGTTCACTGGAGTAATACTTCCCAAAAGGTATATGTGAGACTCTTTTACCCAAAATATGTATATATATATATATATATATATATATATATATATATATATATATATATATGTAATTGTTATTCCCCTGGCCTTGTGTTCTAATTAGAGAGATATCACTGGTTTCATGGTCCTGGCCCCTCTCTGCACCCTATTCACTGCTGCCCAACTGGTGAGTTTGGAGGAAAACAGAGTATGATAGTTCAGCCTTTCCTTCCCTGTCCCTTTTGAATAGGTCTCCTTCTCGGAGGACAAGTTCTGGGCTGCTCTTGGCTGTGAGACAAATGGACTGCACTGCAGGGAAAGTCTGCAGGTGTCCCGCTGGGCTGATGATTCCATGGATATGGCTTGGGATCCACTATTAAGGAGCCCATAATGACCTATCATCTGAGCCACATCCTCCAATTCGGCTTTTATTGGTAAGGAAGCTTATGTTTTGAGCTGCATCTTTCTGAGTCTTGTCTATCTCTCAGGTGGTATGAAACTTGAGTGAGAGTAAGTGACATTTATTAAGTCTCCTCAAATCCCAACATTTATGCATTCATTTTAATGTATTTATTTCTTTTAATGTGACTAGTTAATTAAGTCCTGTTGTTTCATATATATTCTTGAGTGACACCAACTCTTTTAAGTGGGCCAATTTAATGTGAATTAGACAAAAATATTAAGAAAAACAGTTATATAGGTAGTACACAGATATGGCAAAACAAAACTTATTAATTCTGTGAATGACAGAAGTTTGGGAAATACTGAACCAAAGCATGTCTTGTTTTCAAGGAATTTCACCATAACAAGAAGTTTGTCAATCTGGGAAAAAGGTTTGTAGTTAATGAAACTTTACGTAACATAAGAAAAGTATAGGATAGCAGTAAAGCAAGTTAAACTGGAAATATCAGTGGGAACTAATAAATTAAATAAGTAATTCCTCAGCTCTGAGTGACTGACACAAAATATCAATAGTACTCCTAGTTCACCACATATTCTCATGTGCATGCTCAGAGCCCACCTCTTGTCTCTAAAATTATCTCCTACTCAAAGGAAACAGAATGCCTTAGAAGATAGCTAATTCTATGATTTAGGGCAGGAAAAAAAAATGAAAACATTTCTCTAGTATCCTATTGTCAACAGAAAGCAAAAATGTTGACAGAAAGCAAGAGTGTCAGAATAGTGTATAAAGGATAAAGGAGGCAGCATAAAGGGACCACTACCCACTATGTGGTGACTATTTTCTTTTTTAAAAATTTTTTTATTGTGAAAATACAGCACAAAAAAATGTGCAAAATAGGTGTACTCCCGAGTCAAAAAATAGAACGTTGCCACTGACCTTGTATGCCCCTTCCATGAACTTCTTCCTAATCACACCCCCTTCTCTTCCTGCACATCTCACTTGTATAGTAACCCCTTGCTTACATTTTTTATAGTTCTATGGTCTAAATGTGCATCCTGAGACACTACAGTTTAGACTTGTCCATTAAAAAAAAAAAAAAAGAATATGCCTCTTAAGAGGCAGTGACAGCCTAAGACTTAGAGTTAGAGCTCTGAAGCTGTGAAAGTCAGCATTACTCCATACAGCAACTGTTAAAAAAAAATTGAAAAATGACCAGACTTCAACTAGAGATATGAATGAAGTTGATCTAGATAGGACAAAGGTAAATCAGAATACAAGGTAAAGGATGGTAAATTTTAAAACTTCAACTTCTGTGTGAGATCAAAGGAAGAGATGTTTACAAAATTTATATTTGGGGTAGTACATTATCGAATTTAACTAATATGATCAGTTTATTCAAACACCATAATTACATGAAATCTTGAATAGGGTGTGAGATCTTTTTGGTTTGTACAGGTTAGTGTGATGCCCTGATACATCCCAGAGTAATTTGGACAGATAATTAAAAAGTATTTGCAAAATCCCTTTGGGGGGCTGGGGAGAAAGGAGGAAATATTAAACTTCCCCATCTGGGGAATTCCTGATATTCTCACAAGCAGTGGGGACAACCAATTCAATAGGCTGAGTCCTCAGGCTTGGGGTTCACGCCTATGAAACTTATTCCTGTAAGAGAGAAGCTAAGTGTTCTAGTTTGCTAGCTGCTGGACTGTGATATACCAGAAATGGAATGGCTTTTAAAAGGGGAAATTTATTAAGTTGCAGATTTACAGTTCTAAGGCTGTGAAATTGTCCAAATTAAAGCAAATCTATAGAAATGTCCAAATTAAGGCACCAGCAAGAGGTTACCTTCACTCAAGCTTTTTTCTGTTTTTGTTTTGTTTCTTTTTCTGTTGTTTTTTGTTTGTTTGTTTTTTGTTTTGTTTGTTTTTGCATGGGCAGGCACCAGGAATCGAACCGGTGTCTCCGGCATGGCAGGCAGGAAGTCTGCCTGCTGAGCCACCGTGGCCCACCCTTCTGTTGTCTTTTTATTTCATTTTCTGAATTGATGCAAATATTCTAAGAAATGATCATGATGATGAATATGCAACTATGTGATGATATTGTGAATTACTGACATATGTAGAACAGAGAGAAAAAAAAAGAAAAGCCAATGATGTTTAGTGTTTCTCTTTCAACAGGAAAGGCACATGGCAAACATGGTGATGTCTGCTAGCTTTCTCTCCAGGCTTCTTGTTTTATGAAGCTTCCCTAGGGCCATTTTCCTTCTTCCTCTCCAAAGGTCTCTGGCTGCATGGGCTCTCATGGTTCTCGTGGCCCTACTGCTTTCTCCAAAACACATCCTTTTTTAAAGGATTCCAGTAAACTAATCAAGACCCACCTGGAATGTGTGGGGTCACAACTCCATGGAAGCCATCTAATCAAAAGTTACCACCCACAGTTGGGTGAGTCACATCTCCATGGGACCAATCAAAAAGCTCCCAACCAGCAATATTGAATGAGAATTAAAGGATATGGCTTTTCTGGAGTCTACCACAGATTCAAACCGGCACAGGCAGGGGGTTGATGTTTCTTAATTGTGTATGTTTATAAACAATATCCATTTACCTGTCTCTATCTCTTTAAAGAGATTATTAAACATTGGAAACTACAAGCCAAGTTGTTCCAGAAAAACTAAGGTGCCAAGAAGAGACAGGACTCTTCAATTTGGGTGGGTACCTTTAAGAACCAAACAGAAGGAAGTCTCCATACTGTGCACCAATATAACGAATTAGCCAGATGACCTGCGAAAGAGAGCTCACTGCAAAGACTCTATACCTCAACTCTTAGAAGATTAAACCTCAATATTATTAGGGAAGATGTAAGGTTCTTAATGCTAAGAGACCAAATCAATATTTAATTATGATAGGACACTCCGTAATATAACAATAGCCAATTGAGAATTAAAAGTGTTTAAAATTATTAGCTTAATCAAATGTGTAATCAGTGTTTGAAGACCTCAAGAAACCATGGTTTTCAGAGATTCTGGTATTAGATACATGAGTTTAATAAATTGAACATCCAACCAAAAAAAAAAAAAAATGGTTGTGGGCATTTCTCTCTATGCAAAAATCCCCTCAGGCATAAAAGGATTTATCAACAAGGACCTAGACAGAAGGTTGCCTTACTTTGTAATTAATTATCTATCCCATGTAACAAATTATCCTTAATTTACTGGAATAAAACATTTATAATCTCACAGCTCTTATCTCACAGGTCAGTAATCTGGGCATAGTTCAGCTGAGTGGTTCTGGCTCCAGGCATCTCCCCAGGCTACAAACAAGGCATCAGCAGAAGTTGCTGTCATCTTAAATCAACTAGGGAAGGAGGAGCTCCTTCCAAACTCGCTCCTGTGGGTGTTGACAGGATTTGGTCTCTCTGGCTGTTGGTGAGAGGCCGCCCTCTGCTTCTTGCTGTGTGACCCTCTCCATAAAGCAGCTCAGAACACAGCAGCTGCTTCATCACGTAAGCAAGTGAGGAAAGCCAGAGAATTTATAACCTAATTTTAGAGGTTAGGCTATATGAAAAATGATGAAGCCCATCATTTTTGCCATATCCTATGGCTAGAATCCAGTCCCTGGGTCCAGTCCACACTCGGTGGGAGAGGATTACACAAGGGCTTGAATACCAAGAAGAGGGGATCACTGGGAGCTGTGGAGCTGTGAAATTTCCCCCAAGTCTTTGGCCCATAAATCAGCGATACAATACACTTAGTATCCTGTATAGCAGTCAAATGTTATGTCTCTGCAAATGCCAAATCATCAAATATTTAGTGACATCTATGCGCCATGCATTGTGGTACGTAATGAGGTTACCGTGATGGATGATGGGTGGTTCTTGCCTTCAAGGAACTTGCAGCTGAATAAGGGGCACCAACAATTAATAGGAGAGTGAATGACTCTACTCTGTGCCCCCTCCTATGGCACCTATCATTCCATCTTGCAAATATTTGTTTAAACGTCTGGTTCTCCATGAGACTATGCTCTCCTTAGGGGAAGGCACTCTGTCTATTTCATGTTTGTGGTTCCTAGGAACCCTTTTTTTCAGGTACTGTAATTAAACTACTATAATTATACATAAAAATCACTATTATCCAGTGGTTTTTAATATATTCACAAAGTTGTGCAACCATCATCACAATCAATTTAAGAACATTTTCATTACCCCAAAAAGAAACTCCATACCCTTGAGCGATCACGCCCCCTAATCCCCAGCCCTAGGCAACTTCTAATCTTATTTTATGTCTCTATAGATTTGCCTATTCTGGATATTTCATGTATTTGGGCTCGTACAATATGCAGTCTTTTGTAACCGGCCTTTTTTTTTTTCACATAGCATGTTTTCAAGGTATATCCATGTTGTAGCATGTATCAGAACTTCATTATTTTTTATTGCCAGGTTGTATTCCGTTGAATCATATTTCATTTATCCATTCATAAGTTCATGGGCATTTGGATTATTTCTATTTTCTGGTTATTAATAATAATGCTGCTATGGCGTCCTTGTATCTTTCTTTTTTCATTCAAAAGTTATGTATTGCATGCACGCTGTAAGCATGGCACTAAGCCTGCACCCCTCTCCCCACCCTAAAAAGCGCTTAAAGAGCCTCAATATCTTATTTTCTAGACAAAGGGAATTCCTAAGATGTTTAGTCAAACAGGCTTCCTATCACTAGTGTACTTAGTAAAAAATAAACTAACCTTAATCGCTTACTGTGAGTCAGCCTCCAAGAGCTTTATGAATATTAGTGTTATTCTCACCACAATCCCATCTCATTCTCATTGTACAGATGAGGGAAAAAGAGGCACAGAAAAGTTACAAAACTTTCCCAGTGTCACAGGTTGGCCTCCTTATGTCTTAACACACGGCCTATGTTTTAAGACATAAGACGTCTTAAAAACTAAAATACTTAGGACCTAAGAAAGCAAGCATGGGCATCAATCTATTAGCCATTTATACCTTAGTGTGCATTAGTGGCCTCAGTCTTCCTAGAAATATTACTGATAGGGCAAGAAGCACTTGAGAGCTTGAAAATTTTGCTAACGGGACTGTACACTCATAGTGTCAAAGGAAATAAACTTTGATTTTGGATTTCTGAAGGCCTGACTTATCTGTCCCGTTTCTTTCCCCAATCCCTAACCAATCAGTGAGGAAGCCCTAGAGGGTTCCAAGCTTTTTTTCTATCGATTTTGCATATTCTTTAACATAGGCTGCAATTATATGCCATAATTATGACGGTGACATAACTCCATTTCCCTCTCCCATAATTGCATGAATGTGAACTCTCTATAATTATGGTGTTTAATTAGAAAATGAGGTGATGCAACTAATGAGAACAGGTGATAAAAACAACTGTGAACACTTCTTTCAAATTTGCCTTCTGGATAAAATTCATTCAGATTAAGCTCCAGTGAACCACAGAGTTTTTTTACAAATGTCACCAGCACCCATCCAAATCAATATATATTGAAGCAATTCATATGTGCAGTAGACTTAGAATAAGAACATCATCATCTTTCCTGTGAACTTAAACTTAATTGATAATGTCTTTAGCCTGTTAATTTGGAAAGGTAACATACACGTCATAATGCTAAATGTGGTTTTCAAAATCTTTTAAATATGCAAATCTCTCTAGAAAAGGGATCTTACTTAAATGCCAGAATACAAAAAAAACAGGAAAAAAAGTCAAGTTTCTCTGGCAGCAAAGGTTCAAGGCCCCACAAGAGACCCTGGACATTTCAAACCACAATTATCCTTCATGAAGGGTAGGTCTGTAACAGGAAGACTCCTGGGCACTGCAGATCTTTGCATGTAAAGGAGTAGATAAGCACTCTGCTGAGCCACATGTGGGAACAGAGGCCCTAGCGATGAATTATTCTCTTTAACAGAGGGTCA
>PVIY010046432.1:0-18488 GCA_004026745.1 Myrmecophaga tridactyla | reverse complement strand
GCACCTTACTCTGCAGGGTGGAACTGTGACTGAAAGAAGAATGAGCAAAGCGCACAGTAGGACCTTAGCAAACGCGAGTTACCAGGCTGAGCCCTGCATGCTTCTGTTTATAGGCCAGTTGCCTGAATTTGCTGGTGCACCTTGCAAGGGCAGCAGAGGGACTTCCCCACAATCAATCAAAAAGGACCTTCCCTTTCTTTGGCTTTTCCTTATTGTTCACAATAGTCTGCCATGTGTACGAAGGACATACAATAGATATTGTCTGAGTCACAGATTGGAGGCCACTTGATGGTGGAGGAAGAAGGCAGGACTTCGGAGCTAAATAAACCTGGATTTCAGTCCTGGTACTGCCAACTGGATGGGCTGTGTGAGCTTGAAAAGTTGTTTTATCTCTCGAGCCTCAGTTTCCTCATCTGTATATGTCGGTGATAAGCCCTACTTTGCGGGGTTGTTGCAAGAATTAAATTCATTTACTCACCAAATATTTAATGAATATCTACTATGTACTAACTACTGCTCCAAGTGTTAAACATACAGCAAAGAACAAGAGAGACAAAATCCTTCAGGGGGAGACAGACAATAAGCAGTTAATTACAAATAACAGCATGCCAGATGGTGGGACATACTAAGGAGAAATGTAAAGCAGGATGGGGGGAGCAATGGGGACAAGGACCCTGGCATACCTCACTGGACAGAAATCTGAAGGGAGCGGGAGAGGGGTGGGGTGGGGTGTTCCAGGCAGCAGGACCAGCAAGTGCAGGGGACTTAAGGAGATGCGGCTTGGCTCGTAAAGGAAGCCACAGATGCAGGAAGCCTGGCACGGAATCCAGGTACTCAGCAAATGCCAATTCTTTATTTCAAGCCCCATAGAACGAACCCCACGCATGTGTCCTTTTCCTAAGAATGAAAGCAGAAGGATTTCTACAGGGCAAGACTGAGCCAAGCGTTCTTTCAGCCTAAGATCCAGGCAACATTTGAGCACTTCCACCTCTGTCCTTTAGTTAAAGGATTTTTGAGCTCCTGCCAGGCCCCAGGCCCCATCCTGGGCAACCAGGGATACAAGGTGGTCAAGACAAAGGCGCTACAAGGTGTCCCTGAGATGGGTGAGGACAGTGTAATGTGGTTAGATGGACAAGGAGAGACTTAAAATGTATCCAGGAGGCAGAGGAGAGGATAGGCTGGGTGCATGGGTTAGTCAGGGAAGACATCCCAGAGGAGGTAACAACTGAGCTGGATTTCAAAAGATGGTCTACAGATGAGTAGGGAAAAGCAAGTGCTCAGCATAGAGGACTGAAAAACAGTGTGTTGTTTGTGAGAAACTACTTATAGATGGGTCAGAAAACAGTGAACAGCCCTTCATATTCATGGCCCCTGCAAATTGATGTGGCTCAGGAATTCCAGCTCTGTCCCCTTCCTCAAATTCAATGCAAACTTCGAGCCCCAGTGGAGCATTTGAATTTCCCACACTTGGCTACTGCACCGTGTAACCGACATTAACCCCAAACTCCCGGCTCAGGGCCGCCTAGTCTACAGATCAAGGGCGGGAGGGATGGAGACTCCATAAATCTCCAGCTATTTTTATCCTGCCTGGCCTGTGCCCGTCCCTTCATCACCCCAAGGCTGACCTACAGGTGGCAGAATGGCTTTTTTACTAGAACAGCACAGACATTTCTTAATTAAGAAATTCTACAAAGGCTCTGGTGCCTTGGCTGGGTGTCTTTGTGACTATGAGACTATCTGCTGCCGTATTTCCCAATGTCCCTGGACACCTCCTGACTGCATGGCCAGGTGGGATCCCCTCTCCCCTGTCCACAGGAGATGGAGGCTGCCTGCTGCAAGCAGACCTGGGTTCGAATCCCATCTCTGCACTGACTTGCTGGTGACTTCACCTTTCTGAAAATTTGGAAGTTTGAGTGCACTGCCCACAAAGCTTCCCAGGAATTTATAAAGTGGAAGGAGTTGATCCACTTCCATAGCAGGCCTTAGGAATTCAGGGCTCAATTCCCTCCGGGGTGGAGGGGGGACACACTTATTTGCTGATAACTACATATAAATCCTAGGAGGGAGTGCTAGGTGTATGGTTAGAGCAGAAATGAGCTGATATGTCTCTCTCCTCCTCAAATCTCACCCTCTAAATTAGCCGCACAGCTGAGTTACTTCCCCACTGAGTTGGGCCTTTATACTTTAAAAACACATACACACATCTGTCACTTTCTGCCTAAAGGATGCTACAAAAGTCCAGCTTTAAGGCGACATAAAGACTTATTCTAAAGACTGAAAGGACAGCGGAGACAGATGGGTGGACTGACACGGGTTCCATCCAGACTCTCTCCTGTACATAGCCCTGTGACTTTCGGTGAATCATTTCCCCTTCTCTGGGCCTCAATTTCTCCATTTGTAAAATCGGAATAGATATCTTTACCGATGAAGCTTCTTTGCATACCGCGCTGGGTTCTAGCCACAGAGCCGTCGCCGATTTGTTCCCACAATTACCGGGTATTTTCTAGTAAAACCGCCTGTGCCTCCCCACGCCTACCCCATCACCCCTCTCTGTATCCCCTCATTCGGGCTTCGGAAATTCTGAGGTGGCTTTAACTAGGGGGCGATGTGCTCTGCAGCTTCGACTCAGAGAGGCTACAGATCCCCCCGTGGGGCGGACACCAGAGGGGGGCGCAGGCGGGGTGCGCGTGGGAACGCGGCCAAGCCGAGGGAGCATGTGCCGCCGAGGTGCCGGGTGGCTGGAAACCCTTGAGAGCCCCCCGCCCCACTCTCAGCAGCTGCAGTATCCGCACAACGGGGGTGGGGGTGGGGGTGGGGGATAGTCTCTGGACATCGGAAGCCCGGGCGAGCCTGGCTCCAGTCACCCCACCCTGGGCGCCCCGGGCTTCTTCGGCAGGGCCCTCGGGCTAGAACAAAGGCGAGGGGGCGCGCGGCATCGCCCCAGGGGCCCCTTGGCGATATCTGGCCAAAGCCGGGAGAACCAGGACGCGGATCCCCAAGGTAACCGGAACGCGCTACCCGCCCTCCCGGGGCGCGAAGCCCAGCCCTGGGGCGCGCGCGAACAGCCCGGGCTCTGGGAAGCTCCGGAGACTCCAGCCCGCTGCGCGCCGTGGGCTTCACGGGGACTCTCTGGGAGTCACCCAACGGGTGCCCCGGGAGAGAGGAAACCCCCGGTGTCCGCCTCCCGGCCAGGGGTGCTGGGCGTACCTGGCAGGGTCCTGTGCACCGTGTTCCCCATCGCTGCGTCGGGGCGCGTCGTTGGCGGCGGCGCGCTCGGGACGCGCGGGAGCTAATTACCGGGGGGCCGGGGGGCCGGGGCCGGGCTCCGGGGCATCGCCGCTGCACGCGCAAGCCGGCGGGCCGCAGCCGAGGTGGGCGCCCGCAGGGAGGCAGCAGCCGCGGCGCCCGGCGGCGGCGGGAGGAGGAGGCGGAGCCACCGGCCCGGGCCCGCCGGCTCCGCCCCGGCCTCCCACTGCCACCAACCGTGCAGGGGCGGAGCCGCGGCCGCCGCATCTTTTGAAAGTTTGCACCGGGCGGCGAAAGCCCCACAGCGGAGGCTCCCGCCCTCTCCCCGCGCCCGCGCCGGGGCCTGGAAGGCGCGCGGGGCGGCTGGGTATCCTCGGGTGCCAGTCTGGTCAGCCTTTCATTCATTTATTCCAGCGCCTGCTGCGGCAGGCGCTCCTCTTCCAGGCGTAGAGCACCCATGAGGGGGTGAGCGAGTGGAGACGTTCACCTGGGTACAAGATCGCTGCGAATAGGGTATAAAGCCCAGCTGTCTGCCTAGCTGTGCTGCCTGGAGGAGGGCGACTCCGGTGGCCACGGGCCTAGGAGTAGGAGAGATCTAGGCTGGTGTCCAAAGGCTGGGAGGAGGGAACCAATCTTCATTAATTCACTCACTCAGTCGTTGACTAAAACATTTATTCAGCACTCCTATGTCCCACAAGCGCTGTGCTGGGCACGAGGCATGTAGCTTCTAAAAGGGTCAAACAATCCTCAAAGAGATGGCATACCAGTGGTGAAGACAGATAACAAGTATATCTATCACATGTTATAGTGATCTATAGTGAAGAAAACGTAAGGAGAGAGTGAGGGTCAGGTATTCGGGAGTTGTAACTGTTATTTCTAAATTCTGAGATACTGAGCTGTTTGTATATAACCCGGTTGTTCTCAGAAACTTTGGGTATTTACGTGACATCTGGGACTCAGAGTTAGAGCTCTGAAGCTATGAAAGTCAGCAGTACCCCATACAGGAACTGTTCAAAAAATTGAAAAAGAGATCAGATGTCAAGTAGAGATATGAAGGTAGCTGATCTGGATAGGACTAAGGAAAATCACAATACAGGGTAAAGGATGATATCGTCCATATTTTAAAACTTCAACTTCTGTGTGAGACCAAAGGGAGAGATGTTTATTTGGTGCAAAATTTGTATTTAGGGTAGTGCATTACCTAATTTAACTTGTATGGTCAGTTTAGTTGAACATCATAAGTACATGGAATCTTGAATAGGGTATGAGATTTTGTTAGTTTGCCCAGGTTAGTGTGATGCCCCGATATATCCCAGAGTAGTTTGGGCAGTGAATAAAGAAGTATTTGCAAAATCCCCTTGGGGGACTGGGGAGAAGGGAGGAAATATTCAACTTCCCCATTTGGAGAATGTCAGATATTCTTGCAAGCAATGGGGACAACCAAATCAATAGGCTGAGCCCTCAATCTTGGGGGTTGCCCCTATGAAACGTACTCCTATGAAGGATAGGCTAAGTTCACCTAAAATTAGGCCTAAGAGTCACCCCCAGAGAACCTCTTTTGTTGCTCAGATGTGGCCTCTTCCTAAGCCAATTTGTCAGGTGAACCTACTACCCTCCCCCTACGTGGGACATGATTCCCAGGGGTGTAAACCTCCCTGGCAATGTGGAACCTGACTCCCAGGGATAAGCTAGGACTTGGCATCATGGGACTGAGAAAGCCTTCTTGACCAAAGTGGTGAGAGAGAAATGAGACAAAATAAAGTTTCAGTGGCTGAGAGATTTCAAACAGAATTGAGAGGTTATCCTGGAGGTTATTCTTATGCATTATATAGATCTAGATTATGGTATATTGGAGTGGCTGGAGGAAAGTGCCTGAAACTGTTGGATTGTGTTCTAGTAGCCTTTATTCTTAAAGAAGACTATACAACTATCTAGCTTTTATAGAGTGACTGTGATTGTGAAAACCTTATGTCTGATGGTCCTTTTATCCAGGGTATGGACAGATGAGTAAAAAAATATGGTGAAAAAAATAAATAAATAATAGGGGGAAAAGGGATAAAATAAATGGGGTAGATGGAAATACTAGAGGTCAATGAAAGGGAAGGGTAAGGTGTATGGGATGTGTGAGCTTTCTCTTTTTCCTTTTTATTTCTTTTTCTGGGGGGATGCAAATGTTCTAAAGAATAATCATGGAGGTGAATACACAACTATGTGATGATATTGTGAGTCATTGATTGTACACCATGTATGGACTGTATGTGTGTGAATATTTGTCAATAAAAACATTAAAAAAAAAAGAGAGTGAGGGTGCAACTTTGTTTTGAGTGGTCAGGGAGAACCTGGGGACACATGTAAGCCCAAGCTGATGGGCAGAAAGAATCAGTTTTGGGAAGAGGTGGGGGAGTAGCAGGCATCCCTCATTCATTCATTCACTCCGCACTTGTTTTCTGAGCACCTCTCCTGTGCAGGCATGTGGGAGGTGTTCAGAAAACTGCATGGAGAGAGAAGCCTGCCAGTCCCTACACTGATGGGACTCCATTTTACAGACCAGAACCTGGAGGTTCAGGAATAATGGCTTGCCCAAAAGACCCAATTCCAAACCAGCTTTTCTCAACTCTACTCTCCACATTCTTGTATCCCTTCAGGCCTTTTGAAATATGTGTTACTGCCCCCATTTCACAGATGGGAAAACTGAGACTCAGAGCATGGAAGAGAGGTGCCCAAGACCTCTTAGTTGGTAAGGGGCAAAGCCAGCACTGGAGTTATGTGAAGGAGAGAAGCCTTTCAGTGAACACGGTTTCTCCAGTGCCTTCCATGTATACTACCCAGCCCATCCCAGAGCATTCTCATTTTTCAAGTTCAGCTCAGAGTCTCCATCTCCGGGACAGCTGTCCCTATTTCCCACCCTTCATAAGCTTGCTTTGACATACTTGGGTTCTTACTAAGTGTTTCAAGTGATGGGTGCATTCTCAGTTACTTAATTTTCAAACAAAAAGTCCCTTTTGGTGATGCTCAATGCACCCTGGGTCCATGTGAATTTGAGACGCAAACGGAGGTCAGCATTATTTAAAAAGGAGTTGAGGGAACTTTACTCAGATAAAGCAATGCAGAGAAAATCGGATTTGGGGACCCTAAGAGTGGGAGATTGGGGTAAATGGGACTTCTAAAGGTCAATTTCAGAGCACCCCAGTTAGTGGCTGTGTTGTACAGAATACAATTACTGCAAATGAAGCCCAGCTGTCCTGACGCTACATGGATGGTAACTGCGGCAGGGACACAGTGTCCTGTGACCACCTAACATGTGGATTCAAAAGCACGGTGGTCCCTGCAGATGAGACCTGCTCAGGAAAACTAAAAGTGCCCCCCTGCCAATGATGGTGATGCTGGTGTCGAGGCCACATGTAAAGTATCTGAATCAAATGATTTCTTGAAATTCAACAATGGGCAAATCATGTATTTCCAAATTCATATATTATTTTATATAAAAATAGTGTTAAATATGCATGTCTAACTAAAGTAATACGTTGTCTATTATGGGAAAGTACACGTCTAACTGTTTCATCTCTTTAAAGTTTATATTGTTCAACTTTATTGTGCATCATCTTATCAGGAGGACTGGCCTGTTTTTTACTTTTATTCGGGTAGTCTGGTGGACAGGAGTTGCTCTGTACTTAGTTCTGTCCCTCTGTTACACCTCAGGGCAGGGGCTCTAACTGCCACCCCGTCATCTCTACAAACAGATAGGAAGCCTCCTGAAGGCAGGGCCTGGCTGTAGTCACCTATGAATCCCCAGTGCCCAGCACAGGGCTGCCATCCACAGGCACTCAATGCACATTTGAGCAAATTGATGACAGAGATGCATTGCTCTGGACTGAGAGATAGGAAAGGAGGTAAAAAAAAAAAAAAAGGAAGGAAAGAAGAAAGGAAGGAAAGAGCTGTGAAGGAATGAGAATGATCACTAGTGATAAATGTGGGGGAGAAAAAACAAAACAAACCAAACCAAAAGAGGGATGCATTAACAGAAGTATAGGTGCTACAACAAAGGAGAGGCTTGGTTCTCCATTGTGTGCTGATTAGACCCTTCAAGGAGAAGTTGCTTTGACTCCAGGCAGCACGCTTGAGACGGAAGACAAAGCTACTCCACAAAGTTGCCTTGGGTGGTTTGGGAAGAGAGGGAGATCCCTGTCACAGGAGGTAAGCAAGCAGAAGCTGTGTGACGCTCTGGGAGAGGTTGTTCTAATAGGACTTCCTGTAACAAACCCCTTAAGGTACCTTCTGGTCCATGATGCTCTGGATCCCTGCAGCCCTCATGAGGCCAGGGAGTAAACTCTGGTTTGCAGCTCACGAGACTTATTGGCCTTAAACCTCTTGCCCGTGGAAAAAATACAGAATATTTCCCTACCTTTATTGCATGTGTACCAAGCTGAGCTCCAAAACAGGACTCCCATTTTTGTTGCCTCCCCCATCCTCATGCCCTCCCCCATGCTCCCAAGTAGGGGTGGTTGGACAGAGGTGTCACACCTCTCTCTGTGTACATCAGGGGGGCCTGGGACCCAGGAAGAGGAGGGACCTGTTGGACCCCGAACATCTACTGTATGGGAGCCCATATTACCATGGGGATGCAATCTGAATCTCCACCCATCCCAAGTCTGTTAGTCATGCCACACCAAAGGAGACAGGTTTCATCATACCCATTTTCCAGATGAGGTTGCTGGCCTCAGAATAATGGTCACAGGCCTAAGGTTCTATAGAGGCTCTTAAGAGGCTGAGTCGGAATTCAAACCCAGCTATGTCTGTTTCCAAACCTCATTCTCTAAACAGAGTCCCCAAAGTTAGGGCAGTGAGCTGTGCCCGCTGCCGGGCCCCAGGGCAAAAAAACCCGACTGCAGTTAGAGAGGAGCGGGTAGGGGGTCTCAGAACCAGTCCCTGCTGACACTGATGTGTCCCAAAGGGCCCGTGGGACAGGGCAGGGTGTGGGGACGTCCCCGGGCCTGATCAGCGGCTTCCGGTCTTAACAGGCCTTGACTTCCAGACAAGCACAGCCCAGCTGTATCCAGAATCATCCTCCCTTGGCACCGGGAGCCAAACTTGGGTTACAGGGGCCCCTGGGTGGGGCTGCCTCTCTTGATTGTGCAGTGTTGGTGGAACCTCCCAGGGCAGTGGGCAGTGGGAGGGCCCTGGCTGGGCTCCCTGGCATCTGTCCCTCGGGGCCTGTTCTGGCTGGCCCTGCCCCATGCCAAAGCAGGCAGTCAGGTGCATCTTGCAGAAACAGCACGCACTGAGCCGGGGGAGGGGGATGCCTCCTGCGGCACCCGGGTGAGGTGATCTGTCCCTCCAGGGACACCCCCCCACCCCCACACCGGGTGTTTTCCCAATCTCCTACCCCCTACTCAAGAGTCCACCCAGGGTGGAGTCAAACCACAAAGCTTAGTTTAAAAATTGCCACACGAAGGCTCTGCTTTCCAGCAAATCCTGCCTAGGAAGCCCTCAATTTCGCCAACCCAGTGGATCAGGGATTGGTTCTCAGTTCCTGGTTACGAAGTGCCAACCATGTAGTGGATGCCAGGCTGTGCCCTTCATGGGATGCTCCCCACAGTCGCAGCGTGGTTATTGACACAATTCCCAATTTGCAGAGGAGAAGCTGCAGCTCAGAGAGAGGCAGGAACTGCCCGAATTCACATGGCCAGGAGGAGGCAGTACTCTGAACAAAATCATCGGAGCCTTTTGCCAGAGATACCACGACACGTTTTTCTGGCCCTCAAACCTATGCAGACTTTCTGCTGCCCTCGATGAGCAGATGATTTTCGGGTGGGAGGGAATCTGGCCATATTCTGCCTGGTGGCCAAGACAAAAATGGGAAACAAGGCTCATGGCCCTTGCAGCCCCATGCGTGGCCCGGAGCCAGTTACAGAGGGCAGCTCTTCAAAGACACACAGGAAGGTCAAGTTGGTGGAATCTTCCCTCTGAGTTTTCCCAAAGACACGTTGACAATCAGATGGATGGGTCCCCTACTAGCTGTGGGAAAAAGTTAAGGGCTGACATTTTCCCAAAATGCAATGGAAGCCACTTGGCTGGAGACTGGGGTCGTGGGTGCCTGGGATTCAGCTTCCTCAGGGCACAGGGACAGAGTTTAGAGTCTCAGAAACATGTGATCAGCGTGTCATGGGACCAAAGCCTGAGGCAGGGGCTGAACTGAAATCAGTTTATGATCCCAATAACTCTCATGCACTGTGCAATTACGATGATAATTACGACACAATAATAGCCAACATTTAGTGTATGCCAAGCGCTGTTCTTAGCCCTTTAGATGCATTTATCTCAAGCCACCTTCGGAAATACATATTAATATGCCATGTTATAGATGGGTGAGCGCAAGCCCGACAAGTGTAGGCAGGTTGACCAAGGTGACCCAGGCAGAGAGCTGTCTGTCTAAACACATTAGCCCTAGACTTATTTCATCTTCACAGTAAATGTGTGAATGGATCAAGTATGCTCAAAGTCCCCTTGGGGGAATGGGGAGAAAGGGGGAAAATTCAACTTCCCCATGTGGAGAATTCCTGATATTCTCACAAGCAGTGGGGACGACCAATACAATAGGCTGAGCCCCCAATCTTGGGGCTTGTTCATATGAAACTTATCCCCACAAAGGATGGGCTAAGCCCACTTAAAATTAGGCCTAAGAGTCATCCCCTGAGAACCTCTTTTGTGGCTCGGATATGGCTATCTCTCTCTCTCTCAGCCAACATGACAAGCAATCTCAGTGTTTAAATTTGCTTCCCCCTCTCTACATGGGACATGACTCCCAGGGGTGTGGACCTTCCTGGCAATGTGTGGCAGAAATCCTTGAATGAGATGGGATTCAGCGCCAAAGGATTGAGAAAAACTTCTTGACTCAAAGGGGGAAGAGAAAAATGAGACAGAATAAAGAGTCAGTGGCTGAGAGATTCCAAACAGAGTTGAGAAGTTATCCTGGAGGTTATTCTTATGCATTATATAGATATCACCTTTTTAGTTAAGGTATAATGGAGAGGCTGGAGGGAACTGCCTAAAAATGTAGAGCTGTGCTCCAGTAGCCATGTTTCTTGAATATGAATGTATAATGATATAGCTTTCACAACATGACTGTGTGATTGTGAAAACCTTGTGTCTGATGCCCCTTTTATCTACCTTTATCTGCTCTTTATCTACCTATGGGCAGATGAGTAAAACATATGGATTAAAAATAAATAAATAATAGGGGGAACAAATGCTAAAATAAATTTAGTAGATTGAAATGCTAGTGATCAATGAAAGGGAGGGGTAAGGGGTATGGTATGTATGATATTTTTTCTTTTTTCTTTTTATTTCTTTTTCTGAATTGATGCAAATGTTCTAAGAAATGATCATGTTGATGAATATACAACTATGTGATGATATTATGAGTTACTGATTATATACCAAGAATGGAATGGTCATATGGTAAGAATGTTTGGTTTGTATGTTGTTATGTTTAAAAAAAAATAAGACTGCTTCTCAGGCCATTGTATTTGTTGTCTCATTTAATTTTTACCCACTTCTTTCAAGAACAGCACCAATATCATCTACATCCTGGAGGCTGTGCTGGGAGGCTCAGAGAGGTGAAGCAACTTACCCGAGGTCACACAGGACCACCAGGACCAGGACTTGAATCCAACCTTCTCTACCCCCAGAGTCTATTCCCTCCTCCTCTTGGCCCCCTGAGTGGCTGAGGGTTTGCAAAGGGCTCAGCCCATCCTATGGGGAGCAGCTTGAAGATGGGCTCGTGCTGCTCCATCTTGGACCCATGCCCAGCCCTGGTCGGCCTCTGGGAGAGCCCATTGGAGCCTGCTGTCTCCTGGACCTAGGAAGTTCTTTCCAGGGGCCTTAGGATTTTGAAGCAAAACTGGAATAATAGGTAGTAGAGTGCTTAAGTGCCCAGGCTCAAATGCTAGCTTGGCTAACTACTCACTGCGTGAATGTGGGTAGGTTACATGTCTTCTCTGTGCTTCAGTGTTCACATCTGTAAGAAGGGGCTGATATGAATCCATATTTCATAGGGTATCTAGAGGAGCAGGCATGCTAATCTGAAGGGCCTGGAACATAGTAAATGGGCAGTAAGCCCTGCACAAGATGCAGTGACATCTTCGAAAGGACTCGATCTTTCTCCCTGGTTCCTACTGTTTTAGTTCACTAAAACTGCTAAAATGCAGATACCATAAAATGGGTTGGCTTTTGCAATGAGGATTTATTAACTTATAAGCTTACAGTTCTGAGACCATGAAAATGTCCAAATCAAGGCATCAACAGACAATGCTTTCTCCCTGAAGACCGGCTACTGACAATCCTGGACTCCTCTGTCAGATGGCAAAGCACATGGTGATGTCTGCTGGTTTCTCCCTTCTATTCTGGGCTTCTTCACCTTCAGCTGCTTGCTTCAGTGGCTTTCTCTTTGTTTCTGTGGCTTTTTCTCTTCTTTTCTGGGTCCTTCTCTCTCCGCTTCTGTGTTTCTCTGAATTTCATTGTCTTACGAAAGATTCCAGTAAGACAACTAAAACCCACGTGGGGCATGTATCAACTGAACTAATGCAATTGGTCCCACCTGCAATAAGTCTGTACCCACTGGAATGGACTAGCTTTAAGAACATGATCTTCTGGGCTCCAGGAAGCTTCAAACCATCACACCTATCCTGGGTCCACCCCCACAGGCCCATCTTCCACAATCTGCAGGGAGTCTTTCTAACACATGAGATGGTTGCAAACTTTTCTGCTCAAAACCCCTTCTACTGGGGCAGGGGTCCAGGCAGAACCAGGGTGAGCTGGTTTCAAATCCTGGTTCTGCCGTTTCCTGGCTGGGTAACTGGGCAGGTCACTTAAACCCTTTAAGGCTGTATCTCCTCCTCTGTGAAATGTGGAAATCTGTATGTGAGGCAGAGGCCAGGCTTTCTGGCCTGGCACACCCTGTCTGACAGGCTCTGGCCCCTGCCTCCTTCTGTGGGTTGGACTTTTGCATCTACCAGCTCTACTGAACCACTTGCTGGCTGTGTGTCTTTGTGCAGTTACTTGACCTCTCTGAACACCAGTTGCTTCCTCTATAAAATAGGAATGACAATAAAACGCACCTCATTGGTGATATAAACATTCAATGAAATGATGTGTGGAAAGTATGTGGCACAGAGGAGGTGTTTCATGTTTAATGAATGAAGGATGGATGGATGTATCCCAACGGCAGGGCTGGATCTCAGCCATAGGTTATGGGCTATTGGTTAAAGGCTTGGGCTCTGGCCTTAGTCTGGCTCTCCTACTATCTTGCTGTGTGATTTCAAGCATGCTACTCAACGTCTCTGTACCTCACTTTCCTCATGTGTGGCTAATAATGGTACTTGCATCATAGGATTGTTTGGAAATTAAATGAGATAATACATGCCAAGTGCTTAGAACGTTCTGTCACATGGTAAGTGCTCAATGAAAGTAGGTCCCCATTATTATTGTTTGGGGAAGGGACACATTTCTCCTACAGGAAGGGATACAGCATAGGCCCAGGGGTATAGCTGCTTCCCTTGGCCCTGGCATCTCAGATAGCTTCATGAGTTGGGGCAACTACTCTAACATCTAGGAGCTAGGTGTGTGCCAGCCTGGGGCTCAGGGGTACCACCACAGGCTCATGCAAAGAATGGGTGAGGCTTGGCAGGCCCTGGGGCCCCTGACACTTCTTTTGCCCAGGATCTTGCAGGCAGGCTCAGCTGCCCTCTGCCAGGGCTGCACTGGCCCAGGGCATCCGGGAGTCACAGAGGATCCAGGGCCATGAGGACTGTGGCAGGAATCGCACTGAGGCTTCCCAAGGTGGGGAGGGTTGGAGGCAGAATTGGGGTCTTGGACAGCTGGGACTTGTGTATCCTCCTGGACCCAAACCTTAGATGTGCTGGGCCCTGTTTATCTGGGAGGCCTGCTCATTTGCATCAATGACAGGTTCAGGTGTGCTTTGCAGGGAGCAGGCACAGGGCTTCCTCCAGCTCTGGCCCCTGGCTTGGGCACACACCTAGCCTGGTACTGCCCAGCTGGGGAATCCCGAGCACGCCGTGTCCCTCCTCTGAGCCTCCAGTCCCACATCTATAGAATGGAGCCAATGATACCTGTCCCACAAGACTAGTGTGAGAATGAAATGAGAAGACTGGGAAAGGACAAGTGCAGCATGGAGGCTCAGTTAAAACTGCCTGAGGTTAGAATTGCCACATGCTTAAAGTAAGATCCATTGTAGCAGAATTACCGCATGCTTAAAGCAAGATCCACTATAATGGAAAGCAAGATCCACTATAACGGAAAGCAAGATTGAGCTGCATTTCTCCAGCTATTGCCAGAAGCTGGGTGGAGCTGGTATAGGAGGAAAACAGAGGCAAGTTGGGGTGAAACAGAGGGTCACGGGAGACACAGTTGGCACAGAACACGCATCCAGGTACGGCTTGGACCCTGGGGCCAGGCCTACTTGGGTTCAAGCCCCTGCTTTTCTCTTCCTGGCCATGTGGCCTCTGGCCAGTCACTTTCTTTCCTTGAACCTCTGTTTCTTCCTTTGAAAAATGATTGTTGAGAGGAGTAAATGGGGTCAGGTGGGTGTCCCTTCTGTGATTCCGGGGTAGTGTGGGTAGGGGCGCACAGCGAAGCCATCATCTCTGGAAACCATTGTACTATCTGAGGAGGAGAGAGGCTGGGACCCCTGCCTGCGTTCTGTGCTCAAAGCCCATGCTCCTTATTTATTCGGGGCGCCAGTGAACCGTCTCACCCGTGGTGGAGCTTTCCCACTGTGGCCTGGCTCGTGCTCAGAGGCTTCTGTCCTTCATCACTGCATCTCCCCAGCTGGAGGGCACACAGCCATGCTATGGGGCTGGGGGAGCTTGGCCAGTGACTGGGACTTGGAAAAGCTGGGTTGAGCTCAGGGTTGCAGCCCTTTCAGGGGCCTTGGGCGAGCCTCGGTGCCCTCATGTGAGGGGATCAGATGAGATTTTGGTGGGACTGTGCCTTGTAAACCGTGATGCTGTGAAAAGTCAGGTGGGGATGACAGATTTGAAGGGCCAGCACGGGAGGCTAGGATTTGGTCACACAGGCCCAAGTTCAAATTCTGACACCCCTTCTTACTTGCTGTGTGACTTTGGCAAGTGACTTCACCTCTCTGAGTCTCAGATTTTCCCACTAGGCAATGAGGACTCGGTGACAGGACAAACACTTGGGCAACATGACCATGCTATGAATGAAGGCTGTTGATACTATCAGAGACATAGAAGGATCATTGCGGCCATCTTTTTCCCAACCCCCACCCCCACCCCGCCACAGTTCCTTTCCCCCCACTAACTCTGCCACCACTGATCCCTTAAAACTCTATTACATGACTGTTCCATGTGGGACAGTCCTGGTGTCAGATTTGGGGACGATGGGATGAGCAGCCACTCTTGCTGAGCCACCAGCCAGAACCACCCCCCACCCCCCAGCTAGAGTTCGGAAGCTGGTCCAAGAGAACAGCCAATCAAGGTGTGGTGGAAAGGGCTGGGGTCCTGGCCCCGGGTGGGCGGGTAACTGGGTGCAAATGAACAGTCTGTGGAAGCCCAACACCTGTGAGCCCCTTTGAGTTCACAGAGCCATTTTCCCTTTCATGGCCTCTTTTCACCCTCATAAGGCCCTCTTTGCCCATTTCACTAGTGAAGACACTGAAGCTCAGAGAATCAAAGGGTTTGCCTAACATCCCATAGCTGGGCCTGCTCTCATCGCCTCTCCACCTGCAGAAGGAAGAGGCTCCTTAGGCCAAGAGGAAGGAGCCCATGAGAGGAAGCATGAGTGACTCAAAGAGCCAACAACCTGGGCTGGTTAAGAGCAGGGGCCCTGGAGCCCAAGTGCGTGGGTTCGGGTCCCAGCTTGGGCACTCATTGGCTGTGTGCCCCGGGGCTAATTAAATGACTTCTCTGTGCCTCCGGTTCTATATCTGTAAAATGAGACAAATAATAGAAACTACCTGAGAAAGCAGTGAGGATTAATCGAATTAACAGACCTAGACCATTTATGTGAACACCTGGCAGTAGTAAATCCTCAAGAAACATGTACCTCATAAACAGCCAAAGTTGCAGGCTCTAACTCTTGCTATTAAACTCCTTATGAGCTTCTGTTCACATCCTTTGGTCTGGAATCCACTTCTAGGAATCTATCAGGAGCATGTAATCCCAGAGAGACAGGGACAAAGTGGAATCAATGTCCAGAGTTTTTCACTGCAACCCTGTGTGCACCAACGGAAAATTGCCAACACTGATGGGACACTCTAGAACTCTTCATGTTTCCAAAGATAATAGAATCACAGGGGAGAAGGCGTATGCTTCACAGTTAAGTGAGAAAGGCTACACACTGAAATGTAAACTTGGAATGATCTCAAGCCTGTAAAAACAAAATAAGCAAATAAAAATCATGTGTAGAAAAAAGATGAAAGGAACCATGTCAAAATATGACCAGCAATTATCTCTGAGTCGTAAGAATATAGGTGATTTTTTTTTTCCTTTTTCTAGCTTTTGGCAATTTCCGAATGTTCTATGTTGCACCTATAGAAAACTTTTGTAATGGGAGAGAATCCAATAAGCAATTTTTTTTTTAAATTTGCTTTTATCCGGGAAACATGATCATGATTTGTCCTGAACATCTTGGCATGGATTGGACTGTCAATTTTCTAGCAATGAGTTGCATACTGTGGGGTGGGAAAGCGGCAGGTTGATTTTCACTTTAGTACGTATTTACTAGGCCCAAGCTCTGGATCACCACTGAATGGGCAGAGGAAGTGGAAATGGAGAAAGGGTCCAGACATGGACACAGCTTGAAGTCCCTTTGATAAGAAAACAGTCAGCTCTACAAATAAAACATTTTGGGAACATCGCCAGTTCCCTGAATCATGTCTTCATGATTTTGCCATAGGCAAATTTTGCCTGTTCTATCACCCACTTCATGATTTCTCAAAATTGGTTCACTTAAGAAACACTCAGAGGGGCGGGTCACGGTGGCTCAGTGGCAGAGTTCTCGCCTGCCATGCTGGAGACCCAGGTTCGATTCCTGGTGCCTGCCCATGCAAAAAAAATAAAAAAATAAAACACTCAGAAAACAATAAAACATTATTGAGAGGACTCAAAGAAGACTCAAGTAAGTGGCGGGATATACTATACTCATGAATGAGAAGACTCAGTATTTCAAAGAAGTCAATTCTCCACAAACTGATTTACAGATTCAATTCACAAAACCCTTATCAAAATCCCACTGGGTTTGTCTGTATGTGTGTGGGTGTGTGTAATTTGGAAAACATTCCAAAATTTATATGGAAACACAAAGGTTGAATGAGGGCCAGGACTTATTTTGTGAAAAAAGAGCAAAGTGGAAGGATTTTCTTTATGGGATATCCATAGCTGTTAAACCCAGGTAAGCAAATATGACTGTGTGGTATTTATGTAAGAATAGATAAATAGACCAATGGGATGAAATAGAGATATCAGCATATATGCGCAACTGTTCTATGACAAAGGTGACACTGCAGAGCCATGGCGGGGTTTGGGGTCGGGGAAGACTAGCCGAAGGTCACAACCCTTTTCAGTGGCTACAGCTGGGTCACTTGGTTACCTAACAGAAGAAAAGGAAGGACCCTTACCTCGCATCATTCCCAAAATAAATTTCAGGGGAGCTGTGTATTTGAATGTTAAAGGCAAAGCAACAAAACTTCTAGAAAGTAAATGAAAATAAGAGAATGCCTTTTTGCCCTCAGGGTGGATAAAAGTTTCTTTAATAGTATACAGAGGGTGCTGATTATAAAGAAGGATCAGTAAGATTGGCTAGATTAAAATTCAAAATTCTTTTTGTCAAAAGATATAAATAAGAGAGTAAAAAGGCAAGTTGTAGATTGGAGGAAGATATTTCTCACACATATAGCCAACAAAAGATTTACTTGCTTCCAAAATAAACACGGAACTACTACCAATTCAGATGACAAATGGGTAAAAAAAGCAGGCAGTTCACAGCAAGGAAAGGCCAATGGCCAATAACTATATAGAAATGTGCTCAGTCCCATCAATAATCAGGGAAATGAAAATGAAAGTCACAATGCAATACTACTGCACCCCAACCGGACTGGCTAAAAATGAGAATTCTGACATCAGCCACAGGGAGGTGAAGCCACAATGGGAGTGTCCAGTGGTCCAACCACTTTTGAAAACCCTTCGTTAATAGCTAATACACTTAAACATACATCGACCCCTGATCCAGCAAGTCTGTTCCTCAATATACACTCGACAGAAACGCATACTTATTTGAACTTAGAGACCTGCCCATGAATATTCCTAAGTTTCATTCAAAATAGGCCCCAAACTGAAAATACTTCTATCAGCAGTAGAATGGTGTGATAAATTGTGATCTACCCATGCAAAGGAATCCTATATGGCGATGAGAACGAGCACAGCATAACTGTATACAACAGCTTGGATGAGTCACAAACATAATGTTCTGTAAAAGAAGCCAACTATAAGAGAGTACACGCTGCATGATTCCATTTACATGATGTTCAAAAACGAGCTTGCGTAGGGTGATAAAGCTGTAAAGAAAAGCAAGATGCAAGTATCATAAAATCCATCCCAGTGGTCACTTTTGAAGAGAAGGGAGGGGGAGCTCTTGGGACAGGGGCTCAGGGAACTAAGGATGCTCGATGTCTGGACCTGGATGTTTGCTTTTTGATAAATGATCGATCTGCATATTTTAGTTTTCATGGAGATTTTAGCTGCACACAATTGACTTTTCTCAGTATATTTCACAATAAAAAGTGTTTTTAAAAATCCCCCAAAATTCCAGAGCACCAAAGGAAAGGCAATTTGCATGAGCCTGGGTCCTGAGAGAACATCCCTGGAGCAGGAAAGCAAGAGTGTCATTAAGAAAAAAGGAAGGCGCTGAAACTTTACTTCATCCAGACATCAAATGCCTTATCTATCTTAGAGCTCGAAATAAAACTCCGAAGAGAAGGTTGGTAGAAACCTATGGATTGGGATGTTTATAAATTGAAAAATAAACTCCTAGAGCTTTCTGATTGAAAGTAGGCCTGACCTGGCCAAATGGTTTGGCAGAGAGGGTTGGCCTTGCCCTCTTAGTTTTGCAGGGTGAAATTTTCAAGAAAATGAATGAGCGAAATCTACAGCTCCATGGTTTTGATGTGATTTTATTTAAAGCACATGTTCAGAATACAGCATGCTGGA
>PVIY010046431.1:0-18466 GCA_004026745.1 Myrmecophaga tridactyla | reverse complement strand
CAACTTTTTCCTTTTGAAAAATTACTTCAGTAGCTACTTGGGATTCTAAATAATACTATTAATTGTTATGTAGAGAAATCATTCTGTACCTTCATCTAAAATAGTACATGGGACTTAAGAGGATTCAAAGTATTTTTCTGATTTAAGAAATTATAAAGATTTAAAATAAAAAATCTACTAAACATATAAATATTTTAAAAGCAATAAGTTAAATAAGGGAGTTTACTGAGAGTATAGAGTATTGCATTAAACAACTAATTTTTAAAAGATAAGATTATCAATTTTGAATTTTAAAGGTATTTTATTTTTGAAATAAAGTATTTTTGAGAAATTGCCTTCATGTATATGTAATTTTTTCTTCATAGTTTTAACTTTCTAAAAATTGTTACCTGCCTTGGATGAATCTTGGATGAAGTTTTCAAATATGCTAATTACTGTGTATAGTACTTGTAGAAAAAAAGGTATCACAGGACAGTAACAAATAATTATATGGCCCTTCCATTTTGAGGAAAGATAAAAGAATAGATATAAAGTAGATGATTTATTTGCATAATTGACTACTGAGTTGAACAGGATCTAACTTGGGTATAATTTTCTTATTGTTATATTTACTGACCTCTTATTTAAGGATGCTAGTCAAAGGGAAAACAGGCAATTTATAAAGTTATCAAGTCTGACCTGTTTGGTCTATTTCCTGCAGTGAGAAAAGTAGTTTGATTTCTTTGGGGAAGGTGCTGGGTATCAGTGGTGTCCAAAGAAGATACTGTAGTACTGAATCCTCAGTGCACTGACACTTCTAACCTCTTATCAATAAAGATGTGAAAGGAACTTTAGTCCTTGGGCAATGGAGTGACCTGTTGCTTAAGGCTGGGATTCTCTTTTACCTGATCAAATTACCTCTTTTATACGGGGAGAGAGGGAAGACAAGAAGGAATTACTAAAACTGAAGAGAAAAAGACTTTTAGCTATGTAATTCCTAACATCATACACCATTCAATCCTGGCAACAATCAATTACATGGTCTTAGGGTAGGAAATGAATTTGGTGCCGATAAGGAGCATGTCTGAAGAAGCTCCATAAATTGAAATTGAGAGAGACCTGTGTACATATTGATTTTAAATGAAGTTAAGGATGAACTAAAATAGTTTTTTTTTAATTTTACTCTTTCAAAATATGTTGTCCTTTGTACTTGAAGTACTGGCTATAAGGATGAAAAACTAAGAAAAAGCCCTAAAAAACATTTTGAATGAGTTTGACAAATAGGGTGTCTCAGAATTGTTCTGCAGGTAGTATTGTTGATCCTAAAATATTAGTAAATGATTACTTTCTTAGTATTCCCCTTGTTCTCATGTTGATTTCTGGGAACCATGGTATTTTTAGAATCTTAATCTAAGGCCTTAGAAAGCTAGCTAACTGGGAGCTTACTCAGGTACTGGTCAGCCTTTGTCTTACTTGAAGTCGCTAGAGGTATGTTCCTCAGCACTGAGAAAGTACCTATAAAACGGTACTTTCTTAATATCTGAGATTCTGAATGGAGGCATTACAAGGCATTGCAAGGCTCTGAAGTGCTTGAGCCACCAACATTTGTCCATTAGAGGCCTGTATTAGTCAGGGTTCTATAGAGAAGCAAAGCCAATGGAATATGTGTGTGTGTGTAGATATTAAGAGATTGATTGTAGAAATTGGCTCATGCATCCCTGGGCTTTGACAAGTCTGAATTCTGTAGAGCAGGCCCCAAGTAGGGAACTTGATGGTAATGAAATCCCAGGAGAAGTCGCATATTGGGAACTTCAGTGAAGGTAATGATGAATTCCCCTGGAGAATCTGGCTGGTTAAAGTGGAAATAGATGATCTTTTTGACTGCTGAATCATCAGTTCTCCCTTTAAGACTTTCAACTGACTGGGTGAGACTTCTCTCACTGTTGAAGGCACTCTCCTTTGTTGATTATAGGTGTCATCAGCCATAGATACTGTCAACTGGCTAATGACAAAATACCCTCTCGGTGACAGGTAGGCCAGTGATTGCTTGACCAAACAAATGGACCTCATAACCTATCCAGGTTGATACATTAAATAACCATCACAAGGCTGTTTGCCCTTAACTGCCAAATCCACTCAAGTGCAGTTTTCTTTTGTTCAAGAAGTACAGGAAATACAGTTTGCAACGCTGAAGTTTGTATTTATGTACACACACACACACACACACGTACACAGGCTCAAGTAATACAAGTTTCAAAAGCTGTTACAGTTTTAGAAAATATATTTTAGGTTGGTCTTCTTTATTTACATCAATAGAAGTCTTTTAGGTTTTGGAATTTATCATAATTCCTTTTTTGACAATGATTTTATACTTCTTAAATTTTATCTTAGTTAAAATTAGAATTTGTATTTCTTGAATTCCTATTAACTGAATCCCCAGTAAATCTTCTACCTGAAAGTAAAATAAATTGTTTTAAAACTATATGCTACTATGTTTATTGGTGTTATTATGTAGTAGTTTTATAATACTGTTTTATTTCTCTTAAATAGACTCTGGAACTTCTTTACAGAATTACTAATGCACAGAATATAACCGTTATTGTCCATAAAATGCTTGAATATTTACATCAGAGCAAAGAAGAATATATCATCATCAATTTGGTTGGCAAAATAGCTGAACTGGCTGAGAAATATCCTTTGTTGGCACCATGAGTCATATAATAACTTTAATTACACAACAAATTTAAAAAGATTGGAGAGAACATCAGATAGTTCCATTTCACTACCCCATGTTAGTGACAGACCCTTCCAACATGAAAAGTTAGAATGGCCATAGCCCAAATACCCCTAAAGAGAGGGATGGAAAGATCAAAGGTGATGGTGGAATTAGAGAGGAGATAAGATTTAACAAATGAATATGATTGCTGAATCATTAAATTGATATCTCTTTTAGTCTCCAGTATCTTAGAGCAGCTAGAAGTAAAAACCTAAAATTATATGTTCTAGTTTGCTAGCTGCCAGAATGCAGTATACCAGGAATGGATTGGCTTTTAAAAAGGGGAGTTTAATAAGTTGCTAGTTTACAGGTCTAAGGCTGAGAAAATGTCCCAATTAAAACAAGTCTATAGAAATGTCCAATCTAAGGCATCCAGGGAAAGATACATTGGTTCAAGAAGGCCGATGACGTTGAGGGTTTCTCTCTTAAGTGGGAGGGCTCATGGCGAGCACAGTCAGAGTTCCTCTCTCATCGGGAAGGACACATGGCAAACACAACGTCATCTGCTAGCTTCTTCTCTCCTGACTTCCGGTTTCATGAAGCTCTCTGGGAGGCATTTTCCTTCTTCAGCTCCAAAGGTCGCTGGCTCATGGACTCTCTGCTTCGTGGTGCTGCAGCATTCTCTGTTCTCTCCGAATCTCTTTCATTCTCCAAAATGGTTCCTCTTTTATAGGACTCCAGAAATTTATCAGGATCTGCCCAAATGGGTGGAGAGATGTTGTCACCTAATCCAGGTTAACAACCACTCTTGATTAAATCACATCTCCAGGGAGATGATCTGATTACAGTTTCAAACATACAGTATTGAATAGGGATTATTCTGCCTTTATGAAATGGAATTTAGATTAAAATATGGCTTTTCTAGGGTACATACATCCTTTCAAACCAACACATTCCACCCTCTGGACCCTAAAAAAGACATGTTTTCCCCATATACAAAATATATTAATTTCATAACAATATCAGAAATCCTTAAACCATTTCAGTAACAATACAAATGAAATACAAAGTTAGAAACAGTACAAACTCCTACCAAAGTTAGTTACAGGCATGGTCTGTTCTAAGGCAAGGTTCTCCTCTGGCTCTGGACCTATAAAAACTCAAAACAAATTTTTTGCTGCCAGTATACAAAGGAGGAACATTCATAGGATACATATACCCATTTCCATAGGGAGGAAGGAACACAGGGATCACAGGCAGTTTTGAAAACCCGCAGGGCAAAGTCCATTAGATTTCATAGACTGAGAGTCATTTATCCTCAGGGCTTTAGAAAGTGGCAGTCCCACCCTTTCCAAGGGCCTACACAGAGGCTTGCCTCTCCCTCAGTGCAACCTTGGGGGATGTTGGGGAGACCACCTTTTCCTCGGCTCCATCCTCTCCAAACATTGGGGCCGCACCCAGGCTCTCTGCCATCTCTGGGGCACACGCTCAACCCCTCCATGTAGTGGCAGCCAGGCTCTCCCCAAACCCCAAGGAATGTGCTTCACCCTCTCCAAGGCCTGAGGCATCATGACTAGGTGGAAGGCCCATCCTCTGCCTTTGGGGCAAACTCACCCTCTTCATGGGCTTGGGTGAGTCCGCTCTCCTGGCCTAAGTCTTCTTGATGTCAGACCTCAGCCTCCATGGTTTTGCCTCTGAAGTTATTTTTCCTCCAATATGTCCCTTCTCTGAACCTCTCAGTTCTGACTGGCAGTGGTTCTCTTTATACAGATCCTGCAACACTCTCGTTGGCTTTCTATGTAGTAGCCTTGGATCATTCCCATCAGACATAAGGAGTTATCCTTCCTGGATAACTCCATGTCCGATCCTGGCTTTCTCTGAAATGGCTGACTGGTTTCATATTTGGCAAAGTCCTTATGTGGGGCACTGTTCTCTCAGGTTTCCCTTCCAGGAAGCACAGAATTCTCCATAGTTTCTCCTCATCTGGAAAGGCACATGGCAAACACAGTCAGCGTTCCTCTTTCATCTGGAAGGACAAATGGCAAACACGGCTTCATCTGCTAGCTTCTCCTGGCTTCCTGTTTCATGAAGCTCCCCGGGAGGCATTTTCCTTCTTCAGCTCCAAAGGTCACTGGCTCGTGGACTCTCTGCTTCGTGGTGCTGCAGCATTCTCTGCTCTCTCCAAATCTCTTTCATTCTCCAAAATATTTCCTCTTTTATAGGACTCTAGAAATTTATCAGAATGTGCCCAAATGGGTGGAGACATGTCGTCACCTAATCCAGTTTAACTCCTCTCTTAATTAAATCACATCTCTAGGGAGATGATCTGATTACAGTTTCAAACATACAGTATTGAATAGGGATTATTCTGCCTTTAGTAAATGGGATTTAGATTAAAACATGGCTTTTCTAGGGGACATACATCCTTTCAAACTAGCACGTTGTGGAATTGTAACCCATGTCAAACTCTGAAATATGTTCTACAACTAATTTTGAATGCTGTGCTTTGAAATTTATTGCTTTTTTTGGTATACATGTTATTTTCCACAAAAAAGAAAGAGGAGAAGTTGATTGTGGTGATAAAAAATATTTATTCTTTCTAGCCTCCTATATTCTGGAGCAGCTGGAAGAAAAAATCTGAGAGGATCATATGGTAGTCATGACAAATTCTGGGATCTGTCTTGTAACTACTTGTTGAAGACAGATCATAATCTTCATGATTATGATCAGGAAGATAAAGGAACTCTACCTAGTTCCTCTCTCAGTCCCTCCTGGTCTTTTACTTTTTTTTTTTTTTTTTACTGCTTCTTTTCTTAGTAAAAGTTATTTTTATGCAGGAAATTGTCACAGTAAAACAGTTGGGATCCATTCATGTTACCTTCTTTCGCATTAGTCTTTTTTTAAACTCAGAGGGACATTACTCAGTCACAAGGACATTCCATTCTTTTAAAAATATCTGTCATTTAAATTTTAGACAGAAATGACTAACTAATATTAGTCAAATCATTTTGGAAATTTTCTTAAGTATACTTTTGTCTGGTCAATAGAATCATAGGATTTTAGAATTGAAGAGGAACAGATTAAATAGAAAAGAGGTTAAACAGCTTGTTCAGGTAGATGCACCATATTTACCCTCTCTGAAATATATCTAATTTTCCATTATTTATTTGTCCCTAGTTAGCTGATTGATTTCTTTCAGTTATCTCACAGTATAGCATGTAGCAGACATGGTGCTAGCTAGTAAGGCAACTTGAACTCAGTGTATTTGATTCAATTAAATAAGCTTTTACTGAGTACTTATTACTTAAAACTGAGGTATAGAACAATTACTGTCAGAAGTTAAATCTGAAAATGCTCACTAGGATGAGTTTTTAAAAATGTTGTTTTTTAAAAAGTTGTTGGATAAAGGATAATTTTAGTAGGTGGTGTTTGAAAGTGTTCTTGTTCTTAACACTATGGACACATATGCTCCTGATAATGCATGGTTTATTCAGACAATGAATGCTGTGTTTTCAGTGGGAGGAGATGTAATACATCCTGATATTCCCAATAACTTTCTGAGACTGCTAGCAGAAGGTTGGTAAACTACTGCATTCTGTAAAAATGTGTTTTTATTACAAAGTCCTTAGAGAATATAGTGGAAATTAAAATAATTTATCAATTTCTTTGTAGGCTTTGATGATGAAGTAGAAGATCAACAACTGAGACTTTATGCAGTTCAGTCTTATCTCACTTTACTAGATGTGGAAAATGTCTTCTATCCACAGAAATTTATTCAAGTTATGAGTTGGGTGAGCAAAGTTTAAATAATAAAATATTGTAGCACTGTTTTACGTACAAATTAAAAACTTTCCCATCTCAACCATTCCCAAGCGTATTATTTAGTGGGATTAATCATATTCACAATGTTGCACTGTCCTTACCACCATCTTTTACCAGCACTTCCCCATCTCTGCAAACAGAAACCATGCCCCTTATGCATTAACTGCTCATTCCTCCTTCTCTTTGCCCCTGGTAACTTGTACTTTACTTTCTGTCTCTATGAATCTGCATATTCTAGCTATTTCATGTAAGTGAAATCATACAATATCTGTCTCTTTGTGTCAGACTTATTTCACTCAACCTGATGTCTTCAAGGTTCATTCATGTAGTGGCATGTAACAGAATTTCATTCTTTTTTTAAGGCTGAATGATACTCCATTTTATGTGTATACCACATTTTCTTTAACCATTCATATGCTAAAGGACATTTGGGTTGCTTCTATCATTTGGCTATTGTGAATAATGCTTCTGTGAATGTTGGTGTACAAATTTCTGTTCTCGTCTCTGCTTTCAATTCTTTTGAAGTTTAGTTTTTAAAAAGCTACAATAATCAAAACAGTATGATACTTGCACAAGGACAGATTAATAGACCAATCGAAAAGAATTGAGAGTGCAGAAATAAACCCATATATCTTTGGCAGTTGACTTTTGACAAGAGAACCAAGTCCATTCGATGGGGAAAGAACAGTCTCTCCCACAAACGTTGCCAAGAAAACTGCACATCCAGAGGCAAGACTCTCCAACAAATGTTGCCTAGAGGAGTGGGTCATATGGTAGTTCTATGTTGCACCATTTTATATTCCCACCAACAATGTACTAAGGGTCCTATTTCTTTGCATTCTCACCAATACTTGTATGTTCTGTTTTTATAATAATAGCCTTTTTAGTGCATGTGAGATAGTTTCATATTGTGGTTTTGATTTGCATTTCTCTAATGGTTAATGATGTTGAGTGTTTTTTCACATGCTTATTTGCCAGTTGTATGTGTTTTTTGAAATAATCTGTATTCAAGTCCTTTGCCCATTTTTAAATTGATTGTCTTTTTGTTGTTGAATTGTAGGAGTTCTTTATATATTCTGTATACTAAAGCTTTATCAGAAATATGGTTTCCAAATATTTACTCCCATTTTGTTGTCTTTCTATTTTCTTCATAATGTCCTTAATATACGCAAAGGTTTTTAATTTTGTAAAGTCGTTTATTTTATATTTTGTTGCTGGTATTTTTGGTGTAAAATCTAAGACTCTATTGCCTAATACAAGATCCTGAAGATATTTCCCTATATTTTCTCCTATTTAGGTCATTAATCCACTTTGAGTTAATATTTGCATGTGGTTTGAGGTAGAATTCCACTTTGATTACCTTGCCTCTGGATGTGCAGTTTTCTTGGCAATGTTTGTTGGAGAGACTGTACTTTCCCCATTGAATGGACTTGGTTCTTTTGTCAAAAGTCAATTGCCAAAGATATGTGGGGTTTATTTCTGCACTCTCAATTCTTTTCAATTGGTCTATTAGTCTGTCCTTGTGCCAGTATCATACTGTTTTGATTATTGTAGCTTTTTAAAAGCTAAACTTCATTTTTTAGAGACGATGTAGGTTTTATAGAAAAATTAACAGAAAGTACAGAGATCCTATATGCCCCCTTTCTATTATGCTATTGTGTTTTTGTTGCTTTTTTAAAAATTTTGTTGCTATATAGTATCAATTTTGGTATGTTTATTTAATTTATATTAAGGGTGTCATATTGCAAATATTCTTTTGATGCTCTTTTAACTCTTTTTCTGTGATATATCTGTATTCATTTTAATTGTTGTATGATATTACATTGCATGACTATTCCAGTTTATTTATTACCCGATTAATAGGCATAAATTCACCCTATCCCCAAATTTTACTGTTACAAACAATGTGGCATAAACACCATTAGATTTATTTATTATGCCACTCTAAAAATTATACTGCTATTTAAATATTAACTTTAGCCCTACTGCTTCTTTTTCCTTTCCTCCTCATTACCAGCCATGAATTCTTTCCTTGCCTTTTCCTTATCTCCCTCCCTTTTTTTTTCTTGCTAGTATCAATATTCCACCAGAAATATGAAAATATTCCTTAAATACTGTTCCAGAAAGATCTTACATTCAGTGAGGTATCAGTTTATTAATTGTTCTTAGACTGATAGAGTGCATGTCACCTGAATGAGTTAACTGTAAGAAAAAGGATAATATAACAGATCATTGTTCCTTGAAGTCTGTTCTGTGAATCATCTATATCAGAATCACCTGACGCTTATTTAAAATGTATACCCTAGATCCCTGCCACAGATATACTATATAGAATCCTTGAGAATAAAGACTAGAAATCTTATTTTTTTTTTACAAAGCACCTCAGATGACTCAAGCATACTAGTATGTGAAATTCACTTATTTAAATGGTTTTTTTTTTGGAAAATAATAAGACCACCTATGGAAAATCAAAATAAAGCTGATATTTAAAAGTATGCTGCTTTATACATTGTTAATACACAGATGTGGAAGCCTTTCATACTGAGTTTCAAAACTTTGTATAATTTTGAACCTAAGATACACCATTGTTTCTTTATCTAAAAATTCCCTCACTGAGAGGGTTTGTTTAATCTATATTAAATTCACTCCAGGAGTAGGAACTTTGTTTACATTTCCTGGTGTAGTTTGCAGCAGAATTTCACACTTGTATGTAAACATCTTTTTGTTTTATTGATAGGTGTTAGGAGAATATTCCTGTCTCTTAGATAAGGAAATGCCAGAGGAAGTTATAACCAAACTCTACAAGTTGCTTATGAATAACTCCATTTCTTCGGAAACAAAAGCCTGGTTAATCTCTGCTGTGACCAAGTTGATACCCCAAGCACACTCCTCTAACATGGTTGAGAAATTGATCCAGGAATTTACTGTATCTTTGGATACTTGTATGAGACAGCATGCCTTTGAATTAAAACATTTGCAAGAAAATATGGAACTTATGAAGAGCTTGCTTCCAGTTGATAAGAGTTGTGAGGACATGGTGGTAAGACGTCTGTGTTTCATCTTTTAAAAGTTGCATTATCTTGTGCAGGCCATGGTGGCTCAGTGGCAGAGTTCTCGCCTGCCATGTTGGAGACCCAGGTTCGATTCCTGGTGCCTGCCCATGTAAAATAAATAAATAAATAAATAAATAAAATGTTAAAAAAAAAATTGCATTATCTTTAACATGGAGTAATTCCTGCATTTGTGATATATCAGGAATATATCAAAAGTTTCTATACCACTTGAGATGAAGGTTGGAGTTTTTCTCCCATTAATCTGATAGTTTGAGGGTTCCATTCAATGCTGATCCTAAATAGTCAGAAATGGAAGATTATTTCTTTTGGAGAACTGTTGTGAATGTATTTATATTCTTTAGAAATATCTTCTAATATATAAAAATTCAGGAATTTATTATATCTCCTCTGAACTTCCATAATATAAATCATTTCATTCTTACCTTGTCTTCTGTGTGAATGGAAAAAAAAATGGTTCTTTATTTTATTTTGTTCATTTAGTATATAAATTGTTTACCACTTTGGAACCTGATCACTTTTTCTCCACTCATCTCCTTTCAGCCACCAGCATTTTTGTTTTTTTTTTTTTTTTATGTGGGCAGGCTCTGGGAATCAAACCCGGGTCTCCAGTATGGCAGGCGAGAATTCTGCCACTGAGCCACCAGCCTTTTTAAGCCCAAAACCTTGGATCCTCCTCTCCTTCTTAATTCATACCATTCCTTCCTTCAGATTTGTGTGATCAGAAAACTTCCAAAGAAAAGCCAAACTGCTTTGTGTTAGATGTCACAGAGTTAGGAAATATAAATTGCTGTTTATTAGATGTAACATAGTTGAGAAAGAGGCGACGATGGCAGTATGCCCACTAATTCTGAATCTGATTTTTATGGTTTGTATTCATTTTGAATATTCGTTCTTTATAGCTTCTCAAGGGCAGAGAGACCTTGCCTTAGCATTTGTAGACATACCAAAGATGTCCCTGAGTGGATCTGCCATATATAATATTAAACTTGGAATTAAGCGTACTTTCCCTGTCCCTAATAATAGAAACAGCCCCATCTTTTAAGAATCTTGTGGAAACTAAGCCTTTCCAAAATATGAAATACCACTTAAATGATGTGGTATTTAAATGAGAATTATCTGCTGTTCTAAATTATCTGAAAAGTTTGTTGATACTTGACTAAATCAGAAGAAACAAATCTGTGATTTCTGAGGTCATAACTGCTGTATTGTGTTTATTTCATTTTTTTCTTTCTCTTCTCAGTATCTTTTCTCCTTCCCCCTTCACTGGTGTTTCTTCATCCCTTATTTCTTTTCACTTAATCATTCTCTTATGCCTTTCTGTTTCTGCTGAAATTAAGTAATTTTCCATAAATTTTTGAAAAAGCATTTTCAGGTAGAAGAGAACAGCCTAGTTATATCAGAGATGCTGTGTTAGGCTGTGCAATGATTCCTTAACAATGTTCACATCCTAATCCCTGGAACCTTTGATTGTGTTACCTTAAATGGCAAAATGGACTTTATAGGTATGACTTAGTTAAAGATCTTGTGATGGGGAGGTTTTATTCCTGGGTCCATCTGGATATTTTGTCTAAATCTTAGTTACTCTGTCTAGATCTTCAATACCTAGGAAGAAATAGGTTAGCCTAGAGGCATTCCAAAGTCATAGGTCTGTATAGGCTCGATATATATATAGATAAATGCACAAATGTCCTTATAAAAAAGAGAAAGTCAGAGAGAAAAAGTCAAAGTGATGAAAGAAACAGAGATGAGTGACCTGGCCACAAGCCAAGGAATGCTGGCAGCCTTTAGAAATGAGACAAGAGAGGGAACAGATTCTCTCATGGAGCCTCCAAAAGGAACCAGTCTTGCCAACACCTTGATTTTATCCCCCAGCAATAGAAAACTAATAAAAACCACTGTATCTCATGGTGTATGTGTCTTTCTCTATTAGTAGGCAACAAGTATCCTGAGGATAAGAACTATGTCTCGAAATGTACTCGAAAATGTGTTCTGCAATGCAGTGATATTAATAATAACTGAAAATGACGCATTGTTTTTCTTAACTAGGTAATTTGATTATAGATGTTGATTATAAAGAAATGAGTAGCACTTTTAAAATTGAAGCTTCTGATTTTCACCTAAAAAGTTTTTTTAGTATATGTGGGCTAAAATTACTTATCTGAATGTAAAGAAAAAAGTCCCAATTTTTGCTTCATTTTAATACAGATAGATTCTTCCTTGTCTTTTCTGGATGGCTTTGTGGCTGAAGGACTCAGTCAGGGGGCAGCACCTTACAAACCACACCACCAACGCCAGGAGGAAAAGTTTTCTCAGGATAAGGGTAATTTTTTGTGCAATTGTTATTGTAGTCATGACATTTACTTTTTTTGTTGTTTTGTTTTTTTCCTTGGTATCTTTTTTATTTGATATTGACAAAGTGAAATAAGATTTAATATTTTAAATGTATTTACATGGTATATAATTTTCTGCCTTTCACTGTCAACTTTTCTGTATGTCCTTTTAAATTCACTTGACAATTTTGATTAAGAGGAAACTTTGTATTCAATATACTGTTAAATAATTCAATACAATTCACATAATTATCATATTTAAATTTTACATTTACTTTTTACTGTCTCTCTTTAAATCTGCTTGTGATTTGTTTACTCTGAATAGATCTTTAGATACCTAGAAAAAATAGGTTCACCTAGAGGCATTCTAAAATCATAGGTCTGGAAAGGCTCAATATACATAAATGCGTAAGATAGAATGACAACCATTCTGCAATTTTTAAAGAACTTTAAGGCAGAATTTCCACGTTGGTCACTGTTCTAGAGGGCTGACAAGTGTTAGAGCGTATCTGCCAAAAAGTTTCAGGGAAAAATCTTGGTCACTCTAGGCTGATGAGTTTCATTTTCATTTTGAGCAGTCTATTATTTCTTAATTGTATTTAGAAATACAACAAAATATCTGATCAGTGAAGTTAGGACCAGCTGAAAAGGGAAGAGTACTTATATTTAAGAAATATAGCCTGTTAGGGAAATACTTGATTTTGGTAAAGGGGAAATCTTTGAGATATTTGGGTGGTGGGTGGGAAGTATGCATATAAGTAAAGGGAGACTGGTGAATATAATCTACTTAGGAGTTCAAAATGTCTTTTACTGAATGTTCCGTTCTGAAAAGCCTTTTTTCTCTATTCATCATTTAATGATTTTAAATGTGCTACGTATATTCAGTTATGAGTACTCCTAAAAGGTTGATGCTACAATAAGACTAAAGAGTTATAAATGCTAATGTTATACATGCTTGAATTTATCTTTTTGCAGAAGAATTTGCTCTTTTGAGGCTTTGATTTATTACTTAGTACAGTGACACCTACTAGCATAGAAGATTTGGTTCCCTTTCAAAGGATAATCCATTTCCTTCCCATAAACTCCTTATAAATTGGTAGAATATGGTAGGGGAAAGAAGTAAAGTTCTGAATTATAGTTGCCCAACCTGTGACCATACTATACAAAGGCCTTATGACATCCAGGGCATGGGGTGAAGATCTTCTGGAATTCTATAGTGGGATAAGTGATCCAATTGCTGTATTTCATTGTTTTCAAACCTCTGACCCTGTCAGTTGCCACTACTGCAAATCAGAGGTGAGGTAGAATAGGAAAGGTATGGAAGGGAGAGAACCTAATTCTTGGCATTGCCTGTTTTCTTTCTTAAAATAAGTCAAATAGATAGCCCTGGAATTTCCCAAGCCAATGAATTTCTCTGCCAAGTACGTTTCGTTCCATAGAAGCATCATTGTAAATAGGATTAAGCTCTCAAATTAGGTTCTTCCCCTCTCCTTCTAAATCATTTTTTCTAAAATTCTTTAAAGCAAAATTTAGATTTGATGGGATTAGAGTGTGTATTCTATCATAGAAAGGGAAATTGTCTAGGAGACAAGATATAGAAAGTGTTTAATAAATACTTCTGGAGTAAATTGTGAAATGATATAACTTAGAAGTGGAACTGTCTATAAGACAAAATAAGAATAGGGAGGAAATCGGAATTTTCTGCCTAAAAAAATATTAATTCTGAAATCCTTCAAGTATCATTTAGTTCTTACTTGAGATTTTTAGAAATCATTTTCAGAGACTAGTAGTTGAATCTGTCAGTTTTATAAATAATACTTAGCTCTCTTGGGTAGAAAAATGCCAAGTTTGTAAGGATACACTTGGAAAATATGTAAGATATTCTTAATGGCAGAATGGATGGGGTGAAAGGGAATGAACTTTATTACCTGTTCCCACTTGTTTTAGTTTCCCAGCTGCTAAAGTAAAACCATACAATTGATTTAAACAGTGGGATTTATTGGCTCATGATTTCAGGCTAGAAGGCTGGCTTCCTCCTGGTGATGCGCATGGTGGCATCTTCTCCTTTCTCTACTGGGTTCCACAGACTTCTAGGTTCTGGCTGCACCCTGCGGCTTTTCCCTTTGTAGCTTCTCTGTAAGTCTTCCAGTAATAGAGTTAAAACCCATCCTGATTCAGTTGGGCCACAACTTAACGTCATCAAAAGATTCTATTTACAGTGAGTTCCCATCCATAGGAATGGATTAAGAACATGGTTTCAGGGGTATATAACCACTATACCACTGAAGAAAAGCATTTAGGAAACTGTGGATTATTCATTTAAACATTATTCAGTTATAATGTAGTCCCAATGTTGGATAACACCAGAAATAGTAAGGGAAAATAGCAGTATAATCTGTCTTCTATAGAACTATTGCTTTTGGAGACCCTGGTCATGTTGGGGTTAGTTTCTCTCTCTCAAAAAATTAATAATAACTGCTAGGGATGATTAGAGAAGTATAGCTAAATGGTCAAGATATAAAAGAACTAGAGTATTAGGTAAGATAAAGGAATGTGTATATAATCACAAAGTCATGAACATACAAACAGGTTAAATGTTGAAATATTCACTTATTCCCAGAATAGTTTATACTTTACTGTCTCTCATCTGGATTCAGTCACTCCCAACTCCAAGGAGTTTCTCTGCTTCCATTTTTGCCCTCTCAGTTTCATCGTCTGCATTGTCATCGAAATGGCCTATCCAAAACAGAGATCTCACTGTTGTCTTCCTCTGCTTAGACCTTTCAGAGACCCGTCATTGCCTATGGGATTAAAGCCTAGGACCCTGTGTAACTTTCCATGTATCTCTTAACCATCATTTCTTATCTGAACTGCTATAATTCTCTATAGCCATGATGCTGTTCTTTGCTTTCCTGCCATTGCTTATGCTTTCTGTTCTGTGTGAATTGTCCTTTCCCCTCATTCTTCATTTGGCTAATTTCTGCATATTCCATAAATTGTAATTCAGCCATTTTTTTCCTTACCTTGATTCTTTCTGCATATTCTTCTTCCATCCCACCCATGCACACAAATGAGCTCTTGCACACCTAGGTAAGTACTCAAAATCTCAGGCCTTACTTATTACTTATTCATCTTACTTATTCATCACTATATGGATCTTGGGAGATTTTCACTAAGGAATGAAAATACTGTGGTTTGTATTTCATTCTTATCCCTGAGCCTTTCCAGATCTTCTTAGATGATAATCTTTAGTTTTTTTTTTGTTTTAGAATTCTAATTTTATCTATCTACTCTCCAGATATTGCTCCCTTCCATGTTTAGTCTTTTCCTTTTACTCTCAAAATTCTTCCCTCTAATTTTGAGCTTCTTTTTGTTCTTTGGCTTCATCTTTAATTGTGCATAGGGAACGTTTCTTGAGCTATTTTCTGTTGTTAAAGTGTTAATGCAGAAGCTAGACGGTCGATTCTCACAGAAGCTAATAAAGAGAGGCTAATATAGGCTAGAAGGTTAAACTAGGTGATTGAAAATTTTAAAATGAGAGAATATTCTTTCTGAAAAGGACTTTAGAGATATTTAGACAAGTGGTTTCCAAACATAATATTGAATTATAATCACAAAGAGAGGTTTTTAAAAATGATTCATAATTTTAAATTGAGCTAAATTTCACATAATATAAAATTAATCATTTAAAAGTATATAATTCAGGGTACATGGGTAGCTCAGAGGTTAGAATGCCAGCCTTCCATGCGGGAGACCCGGGTTCAATTCCTGGACCATGCACCCCCAAAAAAAGTATGTAATTCAGTGACGTTTAGTACATTCACACTGTTATGAAACCACCACCTCTGTCTAGTTTCATCACCCCAGAAGGAAACCATTAAGCAGTTTCTCCCCATTCCCTTCTCCCCCCAGTTACTGGCAACCACCAATCTGCATTTTATCTTTATAATAGGATTTCCCTATTCTAGATATTTCATATAAATAGAGTCATAAATTATGTGACCTTTTGTGTCTGGCTTATTTCACTTAGCCTAATGTTTTTGAAGTTTATCTAAATTGTAGTATGTATCAGTATTTCATTTCTTTTTATAGCTGAATAGTATTTCATTGTGTGGCTGTAGCACATTTTGTTTATCCATTCATCCATTTATGAACATTTGAGCTTCTTCCACCTTTTGATGATGGTGAATAGTGTTGCTATGAATGTGAATGTACATGTTTTTGTTTAGAGTATCTTTTTTTTCAGTTCTTTTGGATGTAGAGCTAGGAGTGGAATTGCTGTGTCATGTTTAATTTTTTTAATAACCAAAAAGGATACAGATTTTTGAGCCCTACTCAGATACCTCTGTATCTGAAAAATTGATCATATATTTAACAAGGTCCTTGGGAGATTCTGTGAAGTTAGATTAATCCTGGTCATCAGATTGGCATTTGGAAACTACTGACCTAGTCCAAACTGTTCACTTTATAGATGGAGAAAGTAAGGTCTAGTTCACACACTAACATCAGATATGCATCAAGAACTCAGTTCTCCTAATTATTAGCCCCCTTATTTTCCTACTGCAGTTTGATTCCTCTTCTGTATCATTTATTCAGCCAACAAACAAGCGTGTATTTAGTACTCTTTGGATTAGGTGCTGTATCCTTTGCTTTTTTTTTTGTTTTTTGTGCTGTGTCCTTTTGGAGAAGACAGTATAATAATTGAGAGTACATCTCTGGAACCAGTGTTTCTAATTTTGCATCCTGCACTGTCATTTTCTATTTTTCTAATTTTGGATAAATTATGGCAAACTCTTTCCAGTTTCTTCATCTGTGAATGAGGATTATAATTACAGTTCACATTTATATATTATAAATAAGATTATTTGTGTAATACTCCAAACAGTTCAAAAAGGTAAATGTATTGGTTGGGATTAGGTTTAACTGCATAATAGAAAATAAAGTGTGGTGCGTTATACTAGGTAGAATGTTACTACTCTTTCCTGTTAAAGAAATCCAGAAATACAGGAAGCCTAGGGTTGATGATGGCTTTGTGATTATGAAAAACCCTGGCTCCGTTCTTAGGCTGTTTTGGCGTTTTTGGTGTGCCACTTCAAGATCTAAGAAGGCTGCTTATACTCCAGCAATCATGTTTCAGTCTAGCCAACAGGAAAGAGGAAAGGAGAGAAGTTTTCCCTTTCAAAAAGAGTCTTCCAGAAGTTACACAATTTCTGCAGATTTTGTGCATAATTTCTTTGGCCAAAACTCATCACAAGGCCAAAGGATTCTGGAAATGGAGCTCTTTTCTGTGTGGCCATGAACCTAGCTAAAGGTTCTGTTACTTAGAAGGAGGGAAGTAGATACTGGGGTAGGCATCTGCTCTACCACAATAACAATGAAAATGTTCAGGGCTCTGATTGAATTCATTTGGGCTATACATAGTCAAAGAAATCTAAACCCGAGTAAACTTTGTTCTTGTCATTAAGGAAGATTTCACACTGAGGGCTCTTCTGGTTGCACAAATGTGCCTAAGAATATTTTGTTTAGGAAAAACATGGTCATATCTTCATTCATTGCTCATCAGATATTTTTGCATGAGAGCAACAGTTTTTCAATAGACTTGGTTTATCGGTTCTGTTTCTTAAGTGTACACTTTTTTTAGCTTCTAAGGGAGATAAAAAGAAAAATGAAAGACAGTTTGTCTTTTTTTTTTTTAATTAGAGAAGTTGTGGATTTATAGAGTAATCATGTATGTAATACAGGGTTCCCATATACTACCCCACCACCAAAACCTTGCATTGGTGTGGAACATTTGTTACAATTGATGATAGCATCTTTTTATAATTGTACTGTTAATTAAAGCCTGTAGTTTAACTTAAGGTTCACTGTATAGTGTCGTTATTCCGTTACCACATATACAATCTAACATTTTCCCCTTTTAATCACATTCAGATATATATAGCAGTGCTGTTAATTCCATTCACAGTGCTATGCCACCATTACAACTATCCATTACCAAAACATTTCCACCATTCCAAATAGGAACAGTGTACATATAAGCCTTAACTTCTCATTCCCTATCCCCCCTTCCCATCCTCTGGTAACCTTTTCTAGATTCTGACCCTATGAGTTTGCTTATTTTAATTATTAAAAGCAGTGGGATCCAGAATGATTTGATCAGTGACTGGAAAAGTATTTGCATGCCCCCTTCGGGGAATGGTGAGAGCGGGGAGAAATTCAACTTCCCCAAGTTGAATTCTTGATATTCTCACAAGCAGTGTGGACAACCAAAGCTATAGGCTGAGCCCCCAGTCTTGGGGTTTGTTCATATGAAACTTAACCCCACAAAGGATAGGTCAAGTCTATTTAAAATTTAGGCCTAAGAGTCACCCCCAAGAGAGCCTCTTTTGTTGCTCAGATGTGGCCTCTCTCTCCAGCCAACACAACGAGCAGTCTTACCACCCTCCCCCTCTCTGCGTGGGACATGACTCCCAGGGGTGTGGACCTTCCTGGCAACGTGGGACAGAGATCCTGGAATGAGCTGAGACTCAGCATCAAGGGACTGA